>JANAVB010044893.1:0-37369 GCA_029216955.1 Iris pallida | reverse complement strand
GAAGAATTATATTTATCCTAAGTATACCAATCAGCATATTACAGTAGAAGAAGCATCCAAGAATACTCCAAGCCTCCACCAGCTAAGTATTACACAAAAAAAATTCAAAGCCAGTACGATGGTTACTTGGTTAGGTTAAGGTGCATGTGCACGTGTGCACGTAATATATAATACATGTGAAGAATATTCGTAGTGGTTAAGTTTACAAAACTTCAACTACATATGACATCGGATTTGCAAAAGAGATAGGGGACAAGAAACATTTGCACACTCAGCAGCCAAGTGTTTAAACTAGTCACCTTTCTGCATAACCACACTTAAGTTGGTTTAATAACGAGGTCTCAGATCTTGGACTGCTAATTTCCTGGTACAGACATCTGAAGATCATACAGTTGTCATTTGACAGGCAAGTCTTGACAATCATTGTAGGCTGAAACATTATTATGTGATGGGACAAGCCTTCCCCATATGGAAAGAAGCATACACATAATGTAACTGGCAAAATCCAGGACATGCACACTCCTTAAGTGGATGATTTTCATTTAACTTCTCAGAGCTGTTAGATCAATATCAACAAGAGATGTACACTTATCCAAATTCCATAGACTTATGTACTTATGCAAGCTCAATTAAAGAGAATAACTATTTCTTTCACCAGTGTATTAATGAACTTACAAAATCTATAAACTAAAACTGCTGTTTTGCAGGCCAAAGTATTGCTAGTACTCTAATAGTAGTCACCTGACAGAATGTTGGCTGGGGTCATCTGATGGTCCAGGAGGCTTGCTTAACTTTGATGAAATAAGTTCTCATTGCTACTTCTCTTTTGAATTCCAACCCCATTTTGCTGGCTTGTAGCAGCTTCTGTTGCAATCCTGCAAATCTCACAGGTCAACGGTCACCAATGAAAGGTAAAATTTCATTCTAGAATACAGCATTAAGAAGTGCAGCAGTCACATTCAACTAGAGAAAAAATTATACATGTAGATGAATTAAACTGATCACTCCATATGATTATGTAATACAAGTGTAGCACCAACATCCAATAGCATGAGTTTGTGAACTACATTCACTTATTAGTTTGATATCCTACTGAGGCCTACCAATGTAAGAAGGCAAGGCATTGCTAAATAAGAGATAATATATAATAGTAGACAACATAACCAAGAATCTTCAGATATATGATGACATACATTTAGGATAATATTACCAACAATAAATTGTGCAAGCTGCACTGTCTATCAGCTGCTAGACCATTATGAAATTGTCATTATGTTACTTGAAGAGAACAGCTCAATAAGGGAATAAGACCAGATCAATGATGCAGTTAATATTTCAGGAGTATATAAGCTACAAGCTAGTATTCAGATGGATGAATACAATGCAGAGTGAGACAAATAAAGCCAAAGAGTCCCACTAAATATTTACCAAATGGCATCTCAAATGTCTGATAAGTGAAAGCAATACGCCCCAAGGAAGGAAGCAAGTAAAGATAGAAAGTCCCAAACAAAGAAAGTCAAGGGGAAAACTAGATAGTTATTAAAAGGAACTAAGACAACCACTGCAGCATGGGTTGTTGCCCACAATCAGTACAACTGAGTTAGCTAGATTCCAAACTCATATTCGTTGCATAGAGAATAACTTTGCATTTAATGAACATTTCTGCCAATAAAAATGGTTAGTCAATTATCCTCCACAATTCTTCCAATTGGTCTATGGTTAATACAAAGACATATAACTGTAGGCCCTGTGGAAAAATGTTAAGGCCAAATAAAATAAAAGCAAGAACATAGCCAGAAACAACATTACCCTTCTTTCTGAAAGTGATATATTCCAGAGTTAGCAGGTATTTTTGCATAGAAAGCAAGCTTTCTTTCAAATGTTAAAAATTCACTATGATGAATTCAGGCTACTCTGTCTCCAAAGTAGACTGTCCTTCGACATGCACGCACTTGACCACTTTGGAGGACCATTATAAGAACATCCTTTGAGAATTAACGTCAGGTTTACCCTAACAAAATACCATCTAGTATTTTTTAGGGAGAGAAAAAAAAGAAATGCTGCAAAGTCTATATGGATCAGTCAATCAGTCACATTTATGTGAAAATACTAAGAGGCTCAACTGGTTGGCAGTTGATATAAGTTACCCTTCAGTTATCTAATGCACGCTAGCTCTATTCTTTCATTGGCAGAAATATTACAACTGTAAAAGAATATGGTCAGAAGCAGTGGACTGGAACTGCAGTCCTTTATTACTGGAATTCCTAGCGGGTCGGCATTCCAGCATGTCAAGTCCGGAATTTTGGTTAGGTTGGTTTCATGGTTATTTGATTTACCTACTTGTGACCCTTGATCATTATAAATGACGAGAGACTCCTTTTGAAACTATGCTAGATTCCTTAAAAATCATTTTTCTTTACACAATAAGGATCTTCATCCCTTCTTTTTTCTCCATCTCCTATGCTTACAGCCCTCTGAAACTCTTCTACAACAATAACATATTTTAGCACCAAACTTTAGCCATTTTATATTAAATAATCATATGTTTCATTGAACTTACAAAACTGAAGTTGTTGGATATGGTTACTCTTCAAGTGGCTGTGTACAACTTATTAGTTATTAATACAAGCTAAAATCACCATAACCTCGTGGGCATATTGAGAGCAAAGGAAAGTCAAATGCACACATACCTTTTTTCACATAATAACATTTCCCTATAATCATTGATAATCCATGAATAATGTTACCATTGGTTAGAATTCCTACAGACTCTTTCCCACTGTCAGAAGGTTGTCATCTATGACATTCAAACTATTATGTACTTCTGTAAAACGGATTTAATATGAAGTCTCACTTGTCACTGGCATCAGAATAAAGAGAATCACTTGGGAGAATATTTAACAGAAAAAACTACAGGTTTTTAATGCTACCCACTTACCTTCGAGATGCTGTCCGAGTACGATGAGCTATGCTTGCAGAACTGTAACCAGGAATCTGCAAAGACCATGAAACACAGTCATATGACAAATAAACAAATCAAGGAACTTCAAGAAGTTTGAGAATTTTACTCAACTACCTATGTAAATGCCACTAAACTGAAAAGGAGTGATCTCCACAGTGAATCCAAAGATCCATGTTATATTTTGCAATCCACATGAACATAATTGCTTCAAGATTCACACACACAAAGAGGGCCCATCATGAAGCTTGAGACTGATACCGTATAAGTGTAAAAGTGCACAATGGGTTAAGAGAGCTACAAGATGGGAGGGAGGGATAGCAAGAGTATGTTTAAGATAGTATGGAAGTTGAGCACAAAAACTGTGGTGACAGATATACATATGACTGCAAAGAGACTAACCTACAAAATCCAGAATGTGATGTTGGAGTTTCTACACAGAAATCTTGCCATTAAAAGGAGGTTCATATGAGACAATGAGAAACAAAAACAGAAAGGTGAGATGGCTTACCGAGCAAAAGTATGTGATTACACGTGAGGACCGAGGAATTTGTCATTGTTTTTGTATGTCAGAAGTTCCATTAATATATATATATATATATATATGTAATATTTGTGCATTTGGATTGTAAAACATTAAGTGAGCTGACTACAGTAGGAAAATAACTACATGCACTAACAACTGATCAGATTCATAGAACATGATGAGAAAGATACCGGTGAACAATTTGATTTGAAAAAATGAAATAATTTTTTTCCCCTTTTTTTCTTTTTTTTTTTTGATAACAAAAAAATGGAATAAATAGATAGTTTGTGGCATACACACACCCTGATAGCATCCAAGACATCAGCATAGCAATTCCTTTTAAAAGGATGGACAGAGCATAGCCACTCGAATAGCACAAGTTTGCACCTTGATAATTGATGGGCGCACATTAGCATGAGAGTTGATTCTGTATATTCCACACAAAGCAGGATATGCAGAGCATGCCCATGAATGATTGTCCCATCCTATGTCAATAAATGTTCGTCTTTGGTTCTATGCTATAGGCATATCAACAGTAACCATAGCATACTCGTAGCTATAAAATCTTATCAGAAGAGTAAACAAACAGTTATTAAGATGACACATCCTTTCCAGTAAGACATGAAACTGCAAGTTTTAATGTGTAACTATTAAGTCAACTCCCAGGAGTCTTATTTACTACATCCTAAGCAACCCAAATGGGGACGGTCCACATATTGATAACTAAAAGAAAACTAAGATTGTGGGTCTTACGAGTAGTTTCTGTTAAAGATGAGAACTGAAAGAAAAAGGAGAAAATATAACAAAATACAGATTCTTGCCTCTCCGTTCGTCAGCCAGCTAGTGAACAGCTCCTCGCTGTCCCCTCGGAAGCTCTGCGAGATGTTCTTGAAACCCAGCATCTCCATGCTTGGCGCGGAGATCCCGATCGGATTCTCCATCATAGTCTTTAGAAACATCTCTTCGCTTGTATTCCTAAGCAAGTCCGAGAAACCCCTCCCACCTTCCATCTCCATGGAACCCTTCTCTGAACCCTGACCTTGCAGAAAATGTGTGCTAGACCCTACCCACTTCCATCAACAATACCACATATACCAATCTACTCAACGCACAATAGACAGACCCGATTGCAACTTAAAAACCCAAGATCAATTTCGGCGATGGAATACTAAATCACTCGATTTAAGTGAATTGCAATCGAAACCCACAAAATAAACACAGAAAGATGATTTCTTTTTGGAAACCCTAGGCCATACCAAAACCCTAGGCTAGTTCTCTACTGCAATTATACAAATAACGTCAATGATGTCAACACTAACATAAATTATTCGATTGAGCGGCAACTATAATATAATCAAGCTCACGGAATCTTCCAGTTAGCAACCGATAGTATTCCAAGACCGAGTATTTGTCCCTTTCATTAGGGTTTTACTCAGATTTTAAAATTTAGGGTTTCAACTTAATTTAGGGTCAGATTTCAATTGCCAACAGTGAAATTTATGGGGGGAAATAATGAAAATTTAGGATCTATGGTTGATTTATTGACTGATTAAAAGGAAATTAACGAACAAATTACTAAAAAATTAGGGTTTTGAAAGGGACCTTCTATAGCTTCCATTTGTTTAGAATTTTGGGAGGAGCCGTTGGTCGAGCCCGCCTTGTTTTATAATTCATAAATATATAACAAGTTGGCAGCATTTCCCATTTATGACCTCTTTGATTACTTTATTTGTAAAAGTTATTCTACAACGATTTAAAAAAAAGGTCCGGCTATTGACACTCCAAGACTTGCTAAGGACATTCCATTTCAAAAAAAAAAAAAAAAAAATCCTATTCTATCCTTGCTGCTGAGCACACCCCATACTCCCCTCCCCTCCCCTTCCCCCCTCGGCCGACCCTCCTCCTCCCCGCCGCCGCCGCCTCCTCCGACCCCGCCTCCTCCTCCTCCTCCCCCCGCTTTCCGATCCCCCCCCCTCCGCCGACCATAAACTGTTAAAAAAAAAAATTAGAAAAAAATTTGGGTGTATTCACGGGTAGGTTCGACCCTGATTTGTCGAACTCACAGAGGAATGTTCGACCCACGACAGTCGAACTATAGTGTGTACGTTCGACCAGAATATGTTGAACAGAAGATGGCATGTTCGATTAGATATGTTCGACCAGTGTTTGTCGAACACAAGAAAACACGTTCGACCAGTATTTGTCGAACAGAAGAAGACATGTTCGACCAATACTTGTCGAACGGACAATGCCATTATCCGTTCGACAAGTATTTGTCGTGCTTGTCGCAGATTTTTTTTTTTTGGATCGGGTGTTCTTAGAAATCTTTGGAGGTATATTGGTCTTTTAACATGACATTTAA
This sequence comes from Iris pallida, assembly GCA_029216955.1. Taxonomy (NCBI): domain Eukaryota; kingdom Viridiplantae; phylum Streptophyta; class Magnoliopsida; order Asparagales; family Iridaceae; genus Iris; species Iris pallida. Next base: position 31,522 of record JANAVB010044893.1, on the reverse strand, counting down.
GTTACGTGAAATGTCCTTAGCAAGTCTTGGAATGTGGATAGCCGGACCCTAAAAAAAATTGCAACTTCATAGCTCCAAGTATCACCCGTTTTGCAACTTAATACCGTACTAATTTTGCACAAATTCTTTTTCTTTCGTACCGGTTTGGTTGAGTTTTATTTGGGCTCCATCACTAACACAAACACAATATATTACTAATGAGCTTTTTTGGCTAGTCCTTTCGTTTCCATCGAAACCAAACATATCCACTCATTTGAAACCTCCTACGTTAACTTTAGAGACTCCTGCGCACATTACTGGAAAGAACGTTTTAAGCAAACAATTATCTAAGATACAGGGCGCTAATAGGGACCCAAGACGAAACTTTCAAAATGAGTCCCTATAGTCCCCATGGCCGTAGTCCGTTGGAAACGATGGAGCACCCCGGCGTAGTGGCGCGGGTTCGAGCCTCCTTGGAGGCATGCCTTCAAGCACCATTAAGAAGTGGACACCCTCAAAAAAAAAAAAAAAAAAATGAGCCTCTATACATAATGTAAAAAAAGCAAAACACAAATTTATTGTAGTCAAGATTAGAACGAAGGACCCCCTACATATAAGTCTGACATTATAACCACTACACCATAGTGCTTTTTATTAAAAAAAGGACAAATGATATATACTATTTATATTGTAGATTGTTTCATGTTGGTGCTCCCTTTTGTCAGGAGGTCCTGGGCCGTCGTCTGGTCTGTCCTGGACCAAGGTCGCCCCTGCTACGATAACTCTAAAAGGACGTTTGGTATGCATAATACTATATAGCCAAAAAATTTATATTTTCGAAAATTAAATTCCAAATAATTAAGTTTCCTGAAAAATTACATTTTCCAAAAGCAACAAAAAAAAGACAAAAGGGCAAAAACAAGAGACCAAAATGACAAAAAACGATAAAAACGATAAAACGATAAAAAAAAAACGTTCAAAAATGATCAAAAAAAAAGAAAACAATTTAAGCAAATTTTTTTGTCCGGGCAAAAAAAATACACCCTTCTTAAGGGATATAATTTTCATGTTTTATGGGTAAACTATTTAACCGAGTATTTCTAATTTTCGGGAATAATTTTTTTATAGCCTAAACAAACAAGATTGCCACCCTAAATTTTCCAGGAATAAAAAAAATACCGCGTACCTAAAGCCCCCTTAGGGCTCGTTTGGATCAAGTTTTTGTATTCCTATGAATCCATTTTCTATTCCTTTTCCATGGAAAAGAATTCAACATTTCCATAACATGTTTAGTTAGGTCCAATTTTTTTTATTTTTCCATTCCCATGTTTGGTTCACATAGGGATAGGACTATGAATTTATTTATTTTCCATAAATATCCTTTCATTAATTTCATGATGCTACTATTACCTAAATTCATATGTTTGAAAATAGTTAAAATTTTGAAAGTAAAGAGAGAGTATTACGGTCCAAACAAAATATCCAAACAACATTCCTAGAAAATCAAAATTATTCCCAAGGGGGACTTGGAAATAGCTTTCCTATATAAGTGGGAATATGAAACCCCTCTTATTTCCCCTCATTTCCAATCATAGATATATCAAATATGGGTAAAAAAAATTCAAAACCCATTCTTAAGCCTCTAAAACTTGAACCAAACACCTCCTAAGATTTGTAACTATTTTGAGAAATGTTCAACAAATATTATTATGTTGAACAAAAAAATTATACAATAAAGCAACAAAGTGTACTTAAATATGTATTTTGTAACGGTGGGGATTTTGAATTTGCTCACTAGTGGTCGGGCACACCATTAAATGATGAGGCAAATTTCAAGGATATATATTTTAATATTTGAGCTATAATTTATTGTTTGGTATACATGAGGTGTGTTAGTTCAATTGGTTTGTAAGATAGAATTTTTTTTCTAGCGAGCCTAGCTTGGACTTGGGAGCATACGGAGGATGCAAAGTTGCAGTTTGTTGGCGCACTTTCCATCATACCCATCAGATGCAAAGATGGAGCGCTTCCGTGTAGAAGCTAGCGGCAGCTCGCTGGTAGCCCGCGAAGGCTAGTGATAGCCCGCGAAGGCTAGTGGTAGCCCGCTCGTAGCGCCATGAAAGTTGCATGTTAGCTCCGCAGCAGGCCATAGCTACGGAAGCTAACGGTAGTTTTGCGATAACCTGCTTGTAGCTCTGCGGCAGCGCTTTTTGGTTATTTTGTCGGTTGTCCTTTTTTAAGGTTGTCAAAATTTATAACTGCATATTAAGGGAGTTACTGTTAATAACTGTCCTACTAAATAGAAAGTTACTCCTCAGATATTCTGTCCATGTTGTTAGTGGTTGTCACCATTGCTCATGTAATTGCTTTCATATATATTTTGCGTTTTAGCACTTACTGCTCACACGAGAAAATAAAGGAGAATCCCCTACAACATTCGAGTGCCTTCTTGCTCCGAGAGCCTTTGTTGTAGCACATAAGTGCTCTGTCCGAGAGAAGAGTGGTGACTTGCAACGAGTGTTCCATTAGTTTTTCCAAACTTATTGGTTCCTAAAAGCAGGTCGATGGAGATGGTCGATTCTTTCTTTGAGCAATAGTTGTTCTGACCACCCTAGCTGGTTGTTCCATCTTTCTAGAGCTTTGCTATATCTTAAAAAACTTTGTTGCTAGCTTTTAAGTAGTTTCGACTGCTAGCCTCTTAAGCGGATTATTCTGGTAGTAGTTTTGCTGCACTCCACTAGCGATCTTAATCGCTTTTTGTATCTCATAGCGAGCTTGACTTGCATTAGGAGCTTGGTCTTCATTGGCTTGTACGATTTTTTTTTAGTTCAAACAACAATTTGTTACATCAAGGGCTTCAAAACTTGATTAAACATGTTTGTAGACTTTTGAAACTGTAAAAACACTAAATGTAAAAAATATGAAGGAATAGTTTTATATTGTTGTGGTGATAAAAACCATATGTGCTTAAAGCGATATTTGATAATTCTTGTCGATTCACTTCCAGGAATCAACAAGTTTTGATTGCATTAACTAGCAATTGAACTACTAAAATTCTCAATTCCATTAGAACAACAACCTATTAATGTTGCACGTACTCGTGCACAATTAGGATTGTTTGGACTATTTTACACGTTATCGAATCTATGCTATATTAATTGGTGGAGAGAGAGATTATTATTTTCCTCTATGTGTGTATAACGAGTGTTGGAGCTATTCATTGTAGTTATATCTACCAGATATGATTATGCCAACTTATATCTCTCTCTTAGAGATGATGAATATCTATTGTATGGTTGTCGATAACAAAAACATCCCTCGGGGTCAGAGGAATTTCGCAGAATGGAGTAATCCTGCAAAAGATTTTCCCAGAAGAAAAATATCACAAGTTTTCCAGAAGCAAACCCCGTTGCCTAGTAACTCAGCAGCCTCGCAGCCCAGATGCCTCGTTGTCACGTCCCGATCCTTAATAATCGATAAGTCATCACTGGATGCGATATCATACAAGCCTAAGTTACACTCGTACAAAGTATGAACTTGCATAATAAGAAGCAGAAGAGCAGAACAAAGGTGATTTTTATTTTATTTGCACTACCATAACATCTGGCATTTATTTGACATATCTGCTTTTCTATTTTATTAGGATCTACATTTTATTTGTGTAACCATAATCCCTAAAAATTTAATATTATAACTCTAAAAGCCCTAAATATTATAACCCTAACCTTAATCCTAACCCTATCCACATAACCCTAAACCATAAAACCCAAACCCTTAAATCATAACCCTAAAATCTAAAATATCTAGCAATGGTAATTTTGACATTAACGGTCATTTTACATATGGTTGGCCAAAATAATGAACGTATTCCAGTGAACCTACTACTCATGCTATAATCTAGCAGCGTGACACCCACATATCTAGGTTGATATATATATATATATATATATATATATATATATATATATATATATATATATATATATATATATATATATATATATATATTCTTAAGTTTTAATTTATTAATATTAGTTAGTGTGGAATAATTAATAATTCACTAACAATATTAATAAATTATATCCTAAATTTCTCAACCCAAACTCTTCGTCTCCTTCTAAATCTATGTTAGTTTGTATTTTGTAATGATTGATGCTTAATTGCTATTTGACTATGTGTTTAATATTAATTTTGTTTAAAACTATTTTAAATACCATATTAGAGTCTGGTAAACCCGATGAACCCGACCCAACCCGAGCTTCCTCCGGGCCGGTCTTGAGCTTCATATGTTGAACCCGAGGTCGGGTTGGGCTTGGGCTCGGACTAGGCTTTTCATTCATCGGGTTGGGCTCGGGTTGAACTCAAACCCGACCCAACCCGTCCGAGTTGCACCCCTAATCATAGTACATAGTGTTAGGGTTATATACTAAAAACATCACTTTTGTAGTAACCTTATTTTCTTAAATTTTGAATGAGAATCATATGTGCAAATGTTTGCATATTGTATTTGTTGCAAGTGTTAATGCAAATGCCTGATATTCTATATTGTAGATAATATGGTGTGTGGTGTCACATAAAAGATCTTATTATTAGTTCCCTATTAAGTATATAAATAGTTCACAACCTAGATGGACTTGGACAAACTATTGGAAATGTTGTAGTGTAATCTGGTATTAGTCTATCTTGACTATAGATTTACACTAGTACACTTTGTGTGTATTGAACAGGACCACTTGAGGTTGTTCTCTTTGTACTGACTACATAAGTGAACAAACACCTCTGTTATTATGGATGCTTGTGCTCTTAATCCGGATATAATAACAAACATGTATATGCAGTGTGCATTACTTTGACTCATGAAAGAGTGAGATTCATTATGGGTCAACAACCTCTATGAATTGGGTAATAGCATTGTATGTATGATAGATTGTTGATTATAAATAGAATCAATGTCCCTATACACCGGGTTGATGATGTCCCCTTAAGGAGCTCATAAGGATTGTCATGTAAACCCTGCAGGTGGATTATATCCGACATGACAAATAAAGTTGAGTGGTACTACTTAAGGATAAAAGATGTCGAATCAATATAGTTGTCAGTAACTTAATTTGATCGACGGACATTCGATATCTTAACATGGGGAGCCAAACGAGCATATAATAAAAGGAGCCCACAAACATAATTTGGGATTAAGGAGGTAGTGCAACAATAGCTCATTAGTGGACCGAGCTATTGTTAATGGGCCTGGATTGTGTGTTCGGGCTGAACACGGGATATCCAGATCCGTTAGGAGGCCTAACCCTAATTTTTTCTCATGGTCCCTGCCGTAGCCTATATATATCCTCTAATCTCTGGCCGCCAAAAGACTGATCAGAAATTTGAAACTTTCTCTAAATTTGTGATTCACGTAAGGAGAGAGAGAGGGCTGCCAAGGAGAAGAAAAGGTTGGGAGATCGTCGCCCACACGACGTCCAACTCGAGGAAGGAATACGTGCAGAAGATCTTGGGGTCATCCGTTCGAGATTGCCAGGAACTACTTGTCTTCTTCCCGCCGGAGGTATAATTTGTGAACCCTAGTTTCCGTCTATGAAGGGTTAGAACACGTATTAAATCTGTTTAACTTTATATCGATCAATACGCACACCAAAGTAAGGATACTGGGAATCCCCAGTTCCATCACATAGGAGCTGACAGCACCCAGAAGGCCTTGGTGCAGGCCTTTGTGTTTCATTACATTAACGAGATACGATTTTTGTGTCATGGTGAAGACTTGATCTTGAGTCTCATTGAGCACTAGTGTCCCCAATGCAACACATTCCATCTTTCGGTGGGAGAGATGACGATCACATTAAAGGATGTGGCATATATTCTAGGGTTACCGATTACAGTTGACCCTATTTATTATGATGTTGATTTATCTCCTCCTGAGGTGATTAGGACATACCTTGGTGTAGAGCTACAATCGAATTTAGGAACCGGTAGCTATTCAAGCTTAGTTGGCTCCTGCCCACTTTCATGGATTTTGGTCGCATTGCCTATACAACACTTTTTGTGAATGATTCGTTGGTATGTATTTTTTGCATTAATTAATGTTAATGCTTATTTATTTTTCATATCATTCATTGTTCAACATACTTACTATGCTTATGTGGTGCCTTTTTATGTCCCGATGTAATGGAAAATAAGGTCAATGTGCGCCGGTTACCATTTCTAGAAGATTTGGGTGTACTTACAAGTTATGCATGGGGTGCATCTACATTATCATATTCATTTTACTGAGGAGGCAAAAATCAAAAAATGTATGTGGTTGCATTACACTGGCACGGGTATAAACGAAACAAATTTGGTAATATATGTTGTATACAATTTACTATTTAGACTTATACCATGTTATTTATGTTTTCTTTGTAGGTTTGGTCATATAATCATTTGGTTATTGGTATGCTAGTGAGCCGATTTAGTGATGACGAACGAATCTTTATGGTAGCTTGTCGGTGTAAGACAAATGCAATAGATATGTTGCATTGTGTGTACCAGGTTGCATTAATTTATTGGAGTGGGTGGGGTTCCCAACCTATGTGGAGAAGACCCCAGAGTGCGATGAGCGTTGTCTGTGTCAGAGAAGCTCGGGAAGATGACGAGACCATTCAGAGACGAAGAATAAGCTCGGGAGCTACCAGAGTACTTTCTGGAACAGGGAAGACAGAGTTCTGGCCAAACTCTGTCCCCTTGTTCCAGAACTGTTCTGGAACCAAAATACATAGTTCTAGCCGAACTCTGTGTCGATGGGCTGAGGCTGATTTTAGGGTATTTTTATACCGTTGAATTGTATCCTACGGTCCAGGTTTTGCTGCGGATTAGGGGATTTATACATGATTTTTTCTAACCCTAATCATAACACAACATTGAAGAAAATAGAGAGAAAAGAGGCAAGAGTGCCATTGCAACTTTGGAAGAGAAGAAGGAGGATTGAAGGCCATTTTCGAAGGAGAATCGTATTCGGGTAACCTTTACTCATCGTCTTTGTTCTTCGTAGTCTTGTAATCAATTATTCTTGCTTCCAAGTGTTGTGGGGATCCGTGTTGGATCAGAAGAAGTTTGTAGAGGGTGTACTCCCTTATTTCATTAGTGAAGGCTTCTCAAGGGTTGAACTCTGATCGTACCGTGGTTTTTCCCGTAAGAGTTTTTCACGTCAAAAATTCTCTGTGTCTGCGTAGATTGTGTTTGGTATTTGGTTCATGCGTTGTATTTCTCGGTTCTCTCGCAGGTATTCTCTAGTTTGGGGAAAGGTTTTCGTACTTCTTTCCCAACAAAGTGGTATCAGAGATAGGTTCTGAAATTCAGAAGGGTGTCAGGAGTTGACAGGAAAACTAGAGAGAAGAGATAGATGGGAAGCCGGTGCGCATGGTAAACCTGAACGGCACAAACTATCATTATTGGAAGAGCAAGATGAAAGATTTGATGTTTGTCAAGAAGCTGCATCTGCTCGTATTTGCTTTCGAGCGAACAGTTGATAAATCCGAGGAGGACTGGAATTTTGAGCACATACAGGTGTGCGTATATATCAGACAGCTCATTGACGAGAACGTGAACAACCACGTTGCCAATTTTGAGCACGCGAAGACGTTATGGGATAAGCTGGAATCTTTATACGCGAAGAAGACCGGGTAAATAAGTTGTTCCTGATCCGGATGATGATGGGTCAGCGGTACAAAGATGGGGCGTCTATTACGGATCACTTGAGTGACTTCCAGGGCGTGGTTGACTAGCTATCTTCGATAAAAGTCAAGTTCGACGACGAGGTTCAGGGACTATGGCTGCTGTGTACATTGCCAAACTCGTGGGAGACCGTACGAGAATCTATGATCGCTTCTGCTCCATAAGGCGTGGTCAGTCTGGAGTTTGCCAAGAGCGGGGTGTTGAATAAAGAGATGCGGAAACGTTCTCAGGGTACTTCATCCACATTCCACCACTCAGAGGCACTAGTTTCAGAGAGTCGCAGAAGGGGAAAAGTAGAGGTCCAGGTGGTGGCAGAGACAAGAGTAGGGGGAAGTCCAAGGGTCGGTACGAGCACTCGGAGTGTTACCACTGTGGCGCTTGTAAGAGAGAGAAGAAGGGCAACAAGGGGAAGCAAGATGAGAACACTACCGCGGCGGCTTCGATACATGAAAGCGATGTGATCGTCGTAGGTGATGATGTTAGCACAAAACTCGCCTGCGATGATAATTCTTGGCTGATGGACTCAGGGGCTTCAGTGCACGTATCCCATAATAGGGCACTATTTGCCACTTACATGACATATGACTGTGGAGCGTTGAAGATGGGCAATAGAGACACTACCAAAATATCTCATATTAGCGATGCCTAACAATGTCGCTAAACAGCAAAAAAACGTTGCTAACTTCTGACAGCGACGTTTTTAGCGACGTTTCGGACATGTCGCATTATTCATAGTCGCTAACTTGTAAAACATCGTTATTCGTCGCTGTAGCGACGCCATTCGGCGACGTTCGACGTCGCTGGCAACGTAACATTTCGTTGCTGATTGTCGATGTCCATTCAGGTTTTAGCGATGTTACAGTCAGAGATTAGCGATGTTTTTCGACTCTATATCTGGCAATTTTTTGGTTGCCATGTCATCATTTTTGCGACGTTTTGCGGCGTTACGATACTTGAATATCGAAGTTCAGATACTAGATTTGCTGACCTGTACAGATTGCCACGTCAACGTATCTGCGACGATTATCGACGTTTTGATTCTCAGTTTTACGACGTTCTAGCGACGTATGTATGCGTCGCTAACCGTCGCTAAACGTCGCTAATTCCAAAAAAAATGTAAAAAAAGAATACAGTATGCATTTCACATAAATAACAGTTATATTAAAAATATTGTACCTGCATTTAGAGTTTCAGTTTGCAAATAATAGACCCGGAGCAACCCTCCGTAGAATTCTTGGGTTCGCCGACCCCTTCGGTGGAACACTCAACACCGATAAACCAATATAGAGACAAATAATAATAATGCACTACCAATAATCAAATAAATAGAATCAAACGATCAGAAAGACAAGAAATAGCCGGATGGAGACAAATCCACTACCAAACGGCTATAAAAAGTGTGTCCGATAATATTTAACATAACATAACACAAATAGTCATGCCTGTGATAAAATAAATACATAAAGACCCAAAAATGGGTAACCAACAAATACATAAAGACCCAACAATAGGTCACCAACACAACAAATAAAAACAAGTCCAATAAAGGACTACGCCCGGTCAGGATGAGGAGGAGGAGGAGGCAGTGCCCGCACCTGGGACACCAGGAACCTATACTGCTCCGGGGTCAGCATCACCGGTGAAGACCCATCAGTAGGAGGAAGAGGAGGCAGTGGAGCCACTGCAGTCGGTGTGGATGCCGAAGCGCGACCAGGAAGTGTCCGCTCCATGGCCATCTGTCTGGAGTTGGTTGAATCCATAACAGCCGCCAGCCTCGAAACCTGCTCGCCAATGGCCGCCTGTGTCCCGTACAACGCATGAACGGCAAGATCCGTCCTCTCATGCACTGCCTAAACGGTACGATCCATCCTCTCGCCCGTCTCCCTAATGGTGCGCTCGAGCATATCAAATTGTACGGTGAGGGCCACATCGTTTGTCTGCGACTGAGACTGGGGCTGCTCCTCCATCCTCCGTAACAGCTCGTCACGCAGCTCAGTAAGCTGGCGACAAAGTTCCCCCACTCGGACCGACTCCTCCGAGGGCTGTGGGGAATACACACTGGCAGAGGAGGCTCTAGATGACTACGTCGCCACAAAGGCGCTGTAGGATCCCGTACCGTAGTACGTACCCCTCTGAAGACCACCAACGACGGTCATCAAGAGCTCATCCATCGTCCGAGCCGGAGGGGCTGCGAGGAATTACCAGCCCCTTCCTCCGCAGTTGCACTAGTAAGCTCACGCTCTAGCCTAAGATACTCATCCTAGAAAAGTACGCATCTCGATAAGCATAATATTTATTACCAACCTAGTTGTTCCACGTCTATGGATATATTTGCATATTTCTTAAGTTATAATAAAGTTAGTGACACGTAAAGTAATACTTACATAGCTCTGCGTGGTCCGATCATTGATGAGCTTTCCGTCCTTCCGATGGGTAGCCAGGAAGACCGTCACCATGTTGGGGTTTGTACCCTTCTTTATCTGTTATAATAAAATATTTGTCATTAAAATTAAATATTTTATAACTACTTTTATTTAAATAATATATTACAGTAAAACATGTACCAGGCGACGGAAATGTTTCGTCATGGGAATCGAACCACCATACCACTTCCCTACCCTCGTCATAGCCACCTTCGTCTTCTCCGACCGTTTCTTGTACCTAGGAGCGTCGAATCTAGCCTTCATGGCAGTCCAATGCTCGGGCGTGATCCAACCTTGAATCCCTTTTCCGGAACAGTCTCAAGCCTTCTGGTCGTCGATCGCATCCCGGATCAACTTGGAGGCAACGGCAAAAAATTGCTTCTCAATCGTCTCAGCCCGGTGTGGTGGATAAAAATATGTTTTCTACAAGAATTAAATTAGTTAGCTATACAATATGCATAAAATATGATTTATACTAAAAGCAATAAACTTTAGTTACCTTGAAGTGGACAAACCAGAATATCTTTCTTTCGTCCGAAGCATCCGAGTAGTTGATCCAAGGCCCGCCATAGTTGGACCTCAGAAATAGCCCCAATGCCCTCTGAACTGACGGAGGACGATATCTACACAACGATAATTAAATTCATTAATATATAGATATAAGTATAAATAAATGTTAACTAATTAATTTACTTTGTAGGCCCGTCAGACCATATCTCCATCCTCGTCTCGTCCGGAGGGGCGCATGGTAGATCGCTCGGATCATATGTAGACGGCGTAGGTAGGACCTCCTCCACCCGCTCCTCCATCTCCATAGTGCCGTCAGTAGGAGGAATGCTGCTAGACGGGCTATGATCAGGCCTGGAACTGTCCGTCCCAGGAGTGATGTCACGTATCGTCGATGCAGACGGAGATCCGATTGGCTGGTACATTAGAGTACTATAAGACGAGGGACCGGCACCGTCATCCACTAACGGAGTACCACTCCGTCCACCGGTGGAAGCTCTACCTCCACGGGATACTCCTCTACCGCCACGGGGGTACGATCCTCTGCGTCCTGCCATACCTGATAGAAATAGATATCTACAAGATAATAATCATGCATTTAATATATCACAGTTTATAAAGATAGACCTGGAGCAACTCTCCATTGAATTTTTAGATAATAAACATGCATTTAACATATCACAGTTTATAGAGAAGACCCGGAGCAACTCTCCGTTGAATTTCTAGATAATAACCAAGTCTAGATAATAGCATCCATAAACATCCAAGTCTAGATAGTAGCATCCAGAAACATCTAAGTCTAGATAATAACCATGTTTAGAAAATAACAAGAGACATCAATAGTTGTAAAAACATCCAAGTCTAACCCAAAAATAAGTCTACCTAAAACAAATTCGGTCAAAAGTGATATCATATATATCTACCCTCTACGCTGGCGCTGGGGCAGATAGATCTCCCTCAGCCACCGCGCATAAGAAGGATCCACGCCAGCAAGATCAATATCCATAGGAGCTGGATGAATATGAAGCTCTGCTTCACGTTTGGCTCTACATTGTGCTATGCTAGTGTAAGCTATGAGATTCATGATATCAACAGTAAATGATACCGATACCGAAACCGATATTGTGAACCTTGGTTAATATTAATATTTTTACACTTCTCTATGTGAGGTTGAGGTAGATATCCTATGATGCGGAATAGTCGGCTCAATGACCCGAATGAGAAGAAAGAAAGTAGAAAAGCTCACTCTATACACTCTAGGATACTACGATATACTAGTAGTATACTCATTCTATATACTCTTACTTATGCAAGCATTTTGAGGCAATCAGCGTTATACTAGATTTCTGAAAAAATCTATAACTCTGATAGGCCCAAAAGGCTTGGCATAAGTAAATTTAATTTCTATAGAAGGGCTCAAAATAATGTACCAATCATATCTACACTCTAGGATACTCTATACACTGTAGGTACTAGGATACTTCTTAGCAAGGTTCTCAGAGTAGGTAATCCCTAATATCTTAGGATACTCTATACACTCTAGAGGATACTCTATAGGTACTAGGATACTCTATACACTCTAGGTACTAGGATACTCTATATATACACTCTAGGTACTAGGATACTCTATATACCAAGGTTCCCAGTATCGGTATCAGACTATTCCTACGAGTATTGGTGTCGACGATATCGGTAGTATCGACGGTTTCGGATCGGAGTATCGAATTTTTTGGTATCGAAAAAAATAATTATTAATAAATTATTTACATTTAAAAACATATTTTATACATTTAGGCATAATTTAAGTATTTTTAGTGTTATTTCGTAGTACTTTTGAAATTAAATAACATTGTAATCACCCTTAGTAATTGGTTTACATATAATAGATTGATTTTCTTCTTTTACATGTTTTTACAATCTTATTATGCTTTAAACCCTTGATGATTTGCCTTTTTTCATTTAATTTTCTTTGTCGAATTGACCGGAAAAGAGACCCTCAATGTTGGTATCGGTAACTATCCGGTATCGGTCGGTATCGGATCGGGATATGCCAAACCGTATCGGTATCGGCCGATACTTTAAACCATGCTATATACTTCTTAGGATACCTCATGTTCTAATCTGTCATAGGATACTCACCTCCTAGATACTCAAGTTCACTCATAGGATACCTCACTCTAACACTCACTCACTAGGATGCACATTAGCCCATAGTCACTCATGTGTTCTCACAATGGGATTGCCACATAAAACTATTTTTTGACAGTCCCCTCCTCTCCAAACTGTCACATACTCACAACCATGTGAGTATGACACACTAAACAGTGTGTCGTGTCAGCGTGTGTGTGTCGTGTCAGCGTGTTGTGTCAGCGTGTGTGCGTATCGTGTCAGCGTGTGTGTGTTGTGTCAGCGTGTGTGCGTGTCGTGTCTGTGTCAGCACGTCAGAAGGAGGGAGCTAGGGTTAGGGTTTACCTGCCTTGGTCGGAGTCGGGTCAGGGTCACCGGGGATGGAGCAGTGGTAGAGGGGACAGATCGGGTCGGCGTCGACGAGGGAACTCGACGGTGGAGGTACGACAGAGGGACGGGGGTCGCCGATGGAGGGGGGTCACCGAGGGGAGGGGTCGCCGCGGGAAGGTATCCCCGGAGACGAGAGAGGGGGGGAGGAGGTCGCCAGAGACGAGAGGGAGAGGGGAAGAGAGATTTGGGGCTCGAGGCACGCGGGAGATCGAAAATTTTGGGAGAGAAAATGAATTTGATCGGTTCCCAGCACCATATATGAAAGATTTTAGTGACATCTTATAAAGACGTCACTAAACGTCGTTGTTAACTAATAAACTTGCGACGTACTGGAGTAAGAGTCACAAAACATCGTTGAATAAAATCAATCTGCGACGTTCTGCGACTAAACCGTGACATGTTCTTTACAAACCATAATGCTAGTGGCTATCAGTCGCTAAACATCGCTGAATACGACGTTCAGCGATGCCACTTTGATACGTCACTAAATACACAAAAAATAGCGACGTATTTAGCCGAAGTCGCTAATGTCGTCGCCAATATGCTTATTTTGGTAGTAAGATGTGTCGAAGGCGGTTGCCATTGGAGATGTTCATTTGAGGACGAAGACGGGTGCAGTTCTTGTTCTCAAAGATGTTCGTCATATCCCTGATATCCGTTTCAACCTGGTGTCGGTTGTAAGGTTGGATGACGAGGGATTCTTCGGTCTCTTCGGAAATGGTTAGTGGAAGCTTTCCAGTGGTTCGATGGTGATTGCCAGAGGAAGCAAGAAGTTCGGTCTCTACTATATGGAGGGAAGCGCACAGGGGGGCACATGAGGTGAACGCATTTTCTGATGCGTCTACCGAGTTGTGGCACAGGTGGCTTGGCCATATCAGTAAGAAGGGGATGAGCTACTTGGTGAACATGATGGTGATTTGAGGGCTCAAGTCTACAAAGTTGTAGAAGTGCACGCACTGCTTAGCTGGGAAGCAAAATAGGATATCTTTCCAAAGTCACCCAAGTTCAAGGAAGCCGACATTGCTCGAGTTGATTCACTCGGATGTCTGCGGTCCTATGAAGGTAAAATCTATTGGTGGTGCTTCTTACTTTATAACTTTTATTGATAACTGTTCTAGAAATGTTTGGGTCTATGCCTTAAAGATCAAGGATCAGGTGCTACTTTCAAAGAGTTTCAGACTTCTGTTGAAAGAGAGACATGTAAGAAGTTATTGTGTGTTCGGTCCGACAAAGACGGTGAATACATTGGTCCCTTTGATGCTTTTTGCAGATAGCAAGGGATACGATACTAGCAAACTCTGCCCAAGACACCTCAGCTCAATGGTGTAGCGGAGCGCATGGACAGGACACTGATGGAGAGGGTGCGGTGTTTGCTGTCAGAAGCAAATTTGTTAAGCAGTTATTGGGGTGAGGCTCTTCTCACAACTGCTTATAGGGTTAATTAGTTGTACCCCCCTATGGTTTGTACGTATTTTGGTAACTGTCCCTATTATTTTAAAAATAAAGAACAGCCCCCTGGTTTATAAAGTTAATTAGTTGTACCCCCCTGAAGCATAGAAGAAAATGAGTGGAAAATTAAGCATCCAGGGGGATGTTCTTTATTTTTAAAATAATAGGAACAGTTACCAAAATACGTACAAACCATATGAGGTACAACTAATTAACCCATGCTTATATTATTAATTTATCTCCTAGTGCTTCTTTGCAGGGTGATATGCCTGACAAAGTGTGGTACAACAAAAAGTTGTCATACAATCACCTGCGAGTGTTTGGTTGTAAGGCCTTCGTGCATGTACCGAAGGACGAAAGGTCCAAACTCGAGTTGAAGATGAGGCGGTGCATCTTTGTCGACGACGGTCGGAATGAGTTTGGCTATAGACTCTACGACCAGTGGGAAGAAAGCTCTACAGAGGCAGGGACGTGGTATTCATCGAGGATCAGACCATGACTAACACTCAGGATTCTGATATGCCTTCTGAGGCTGAAAAATTGCCTGAGTTAGAGTTATTTCGCTTCGAGCAGTTTCCAGAGGATATCGCAGAGGATCCAGTTATGAGGGAGCCAGTACATGGAGTTGCTCCCAACCTTGATCATCAGCCTACTGATGGTGGTCAGGGTGTCCCTCAGAAGGATGAGCATGCCGGGGAGGCAGTTCCTGAAGGGAGAAGGCTGTTGGTATACAACCAGCACCGGTGGCTCCATTGAGAAGGAGCAACAAAGAGCGTCGACCATCTACAAGATACTCACCGGGTGAGTATGTGCTACTGACCGACGGGGGAGAGCCCAAAAGTTTTACAAAGGCTATGGAAGATGAACTCAGGCAGGAGTGGATGCAGGCTATGCAGAAGGAGATGGATTTCTTACACGCCAATTCTACTAACAAGCTGGTGTGATTGCCAAAGGGCAAGAAGGCTTTGAAAAATTGATGGGTGTTTAGAGTAAAACATATGGATGATGCTACTCGCCCTCGATATAAAGCGAGGCTGGTAGTTAAAGGCTACGGTCAGCGAAAAGGTATGGATTATGATGAGAACTTTTCGTCGGTCGTCAAGTAGTCGTCTATTCGAGTGGTACTAGCATTGGCAGCCAGTTTTGACTTGGAGGTTGTCACGCTCCACTCCCGTAGGAGCGATCGTCCTCGCTAAGGCGTGATTCCGCACGAGCCTAAATTACGCTCGTGTAAGGCGGGTTCCATAACGGCCGATTACAGCAGCTGCGACGAGGTCGTCGTATAGAAGTCCCAAGCAGAGACATTGAATATGCAAGCAAAAATTTAGAATAAAACACAAGTCATTCAAAAGATACATTTTATTGATATTGAAACGAGAATTACAATGGGGCGTAATGTCACGCCCCGACCCGGGAAATCGCTCGTCCTCGCTAGATTTAACCCGAATCATCGTCCTCGCTGGGACGTGATGCCGCACGAGCCTGGATTTGCGCTCGTGCAAGGCAAGATAACAGGTTCACGTAGAACTATCTCAAATCGATAACATAAGCAGCGGAAGAACACAAAGAATAACATAAGAATCTCTTTTATTCATATTGAACTGAAGGTTACAAAGGCTCTGAATAGCCCAACATAAAATGCCAATTGGCTACAACACTCATGATCTCTCTAGCTCACAGAGGATTATATTGTTCCATACATTATGCCTCTTTATAGCCACCAAGTAGTCCTCGGCCGAACATCTTCATGTCTCAAGTCCGAACGCATATGCGGAAGCTCCTCTTGAACGCCAAGGACTCCATGCCTCGGCACGTCCAAGCCAAGCTCCGCCCCGAGCCGATTATAACCTGAACCTGCACATAAACTAGTGGGGGTTTAGTGCTTTCGTCCTCGCTTCGCACTGATCAAGACCCGCTCACACCCAAACCAAACACTTAATCATTTAGTGAGCATGCATCTTACTTTGTGGTCTTTCTATTTAGCCTTAGGATCAGTTTCATGGCAAAACTTAACATAGCACATTGTTTTAATGTGTCACCATATCCCGTGTTCCTGCAGCAGATACAGTTAGCCATAAACATAAACGTAAACATAGTGTTCGTGCTCATGCCGTCCCATTTTTCTTAGCCTGCAGTGGTTAGAACTTAACATAAGCAAACATATGATTCACGCAACCGACCATTCATAAACATAAACATATGCATAATGGGTGGCAGGCCCTGCGCCTGCACCCAGCTCTCATCTCAGCCCACCGGCCCTATCTATATGAAGGTCACGGTGTGTCGTACCGTAATGGACTTGGCATCTCATATGTGTAAGCCTACAATCGCTTCGATACGGGTTGCTAGCCCAGTATCCGAAGGATCCCAAACTTACGGATATCATAGCTTATCACAGCACTGGACGGTCGCAATCCGTCCGAATGTTGTGCACCATAAATACCACACATAATTCCCTCCTAGGCCGAACGGTCCCGGCGCCCCGGCGTAACCGTTCGAGGGAAGCCGCACCCGTGCACGGGCAATCCGAGTCCATTGACCATGCAATACGTTCCATATCATACGATCCATAGCATACCAACCGATCTCGTATTCCATAAACATAGTGTCACACATAAACGGTTTCCCGTGCCATAAACATAATCCACCATTCGCATGGGGAGCTCCGTCGACGTTATGCCCCAACACATCCATATTGATGCACGACGCCCAACGGCTTTGTCATCTCGTACTCATATTCACGCGTCCCGTTCATAGTGTTATTCGCATAGCCTACCTCCGTATTTACTTAGTCATTTCGTAACATAAGTGCCCGAAGGCACGCTCAGTGTCGTATTCAATGTTCTACGCCTAGAGTTCAATGTTCTCGGAGCCGTGCACCTGATGCACATCTCGATGTTGTCTTTCAATGTTCTACCATCATGTCCTATCGCGACTCGTGCACTTGATGCACGTCGCTTCAATTGTTCGATTGTTCAATGTTCTATCTTAGTGTTCGACACATACTTAGGCACTTACTCGTCGAGCCATGCTCGCTAACTCGATAACATATTACGCATACCATAACACATTTTATTAGACGTGAAGGAATAGGGAGAGAGAGTCAAGAACCCGCCCACCTTAAGTCGATACGCCTAGCCGCCTCGCCGATTGAAGCGTCTCGCTTCCATAACTTGATCGCATAGCTAACTCCCGGACTTAGCCATTCCTTTGCTCTACTCGGTCGATTTGGCCTATCGCGCCCATGCCACAATCCGTAGTCCAGCATAAAGGCATAGCCTGCACACCAGATCAACTAAAGTCAGCACTTGCTCAAACGGGACTTACTCTTTGCATCGATTCGATTCATAGATTCCAACCGACTTAAAGCTTACCTTTGGCCAACGTAACACTCGCATCGACTCGCATCGATACTTCATCGGGTCAACGCAACTCTTCGAGTCAACGACTCATCGTAATGCACCGATGCGGAGCGGGGCATTACATAATATACCACTCAAAATCAGGTTCGTCCTCGAACCGAAACCAACACTTAATCCAAGTGCCTCGCATAGATCGCTTCACGATCACGTGTTACTATCGTTGAATCATACAACTCAGTCTGGATCATACACATATTTTAGGCGTCCCACCAATATATGTATTTCAGCCAAGCTCAGTTGTAGGATATCGGGACAACTAACAAGTTCAACTTAAATCCTCAAGCATCCATCGGTCCGTACTCGACTTAGTCATGTCTTAGCGCCTATTTCCAAATACTCTTCGTATACAGTATCCCATAACATGCGATCGTCTTCCAAACATCTCTGCACATAACTTGATTCAAATCCGTAAATTCGATCTCATAAGTTTCTTTCGGCCACATAACGCATGCATTGTATAAGTCATTGCGCATCCGATCGCAACGAGCTCCCGCAACGCCTATTCGCCCAACCGTTTCCTATCTCTCACATAACTTAAGTCTTTTATCCAATCATTCATAACACTTGGCCATAACGACATGGACTACGTCCACATGTCACCAACTCTTTTGTCTACAATCCGTACTAAGTCTCGCACACAACTATCCAAACACGATCTACGTTCTTGAACTACCCGCGCATCGAGTCTGGGGCTACCCCCGCTAGGCAACTTATCCAGACATCATGCTCGCGCTCTTCCGACACAAGAGGTCAACTTGAGTCTACGATGCTCAAAGGCAACAATCTTTCTGACCCAAGGTCTCTTACGATATGCCTATCTCCGATACTCGACCGAGTACGAATCCTTTACTTAGTCCCCGTTTCAATCTCGACTAGTTCGTTTCGTAACATAGATCGCGCTCAATACACATGGCCTAACCGTTATTCAAACCGATCTACGACACAACTCTTAGGGTCATTCTACTATTCGTTGCTCCCGCGCATTGCAAAATCCTTGCAATCGCCTTACCGCGTCATTATACTAGGCACGTTCCTCAACATATACTCGATTATTCCTTATCCTTCTTACGTGACTTCCTTAGGGTCATCCTATGGGACTTCAACATTCACTTGATTTGGCGGTCAAGTCTTCTAGGGTCATCTGCCCCGAAACTACGCTCGATAATTGAAGATCATCAACGAGGGACAGTTACAACGAGCCATGCTATATCCTACTGCAGAGCCAAATCAATTCCCGACGCTTCCTATGGGACTTTACCCAATCCGACATACCTTACCAATCCGTAATTTATCCATCCCATGCGCAACTGATGCGCCGCTACTACTCGAGTCACTTAGGCACTACCGTTGACAATATCGCACAATCCTCAATTCCACCTTCGCATCAAACCACAAGTCCATATCAAATTTGCCACGCCTCACAAGTTCGATCATGCCCACTGGATGAATCACCATACCAGTGCTCACGCGGAATGATCGTCCAAATTTGACGTGACGCATGTGCGAGGCTGGTGTTGCGCTCGCTCAAGACAAGAATGTCAACATAGTGGTGATCCGCGAAGCAATCCAAACACTTTCGATTTCATCCGAGCAACATCCATACACTCTCAAATTCTCCGAAACGTTCCTACCGTTATCATCTCAATTGCCATAACTTAACTTGCATCTTATTCATCCAACAACAATGCTCAACATAATTTTTGTTTATTCGATCAGAGTATCCCCGAGTTATTGCATATCGTCTTTGATACGCCTCAATACCATCGTCGATATGCATAACTTGAACATCTTCCTTTCTCATAAGCTCAAACCCGCTGCAATCATTGCCATTATCCGAACTCGAATACGAATCAAGTCTCGCACTTATCAAGATCCATTCGGTTCTAACTACTTAACATCATCGCGACATAATTTTCAATTTTATATATCCATTCTCATATCCCTAACTCGCACTTCCAATCGTGCTACCGATTCATCGCGTTAACCCAAATTCGTTCGCACAATTTCTCCGTACTTACTCAACACGTTCCGAAGAAGTCTCCGTACTAACTCAACATAAGTTCGACCGGGTCGACTATTTCTTCAACGTAACATTCGTTCGCTATGCTCGGCCTATCGTTCGACTTTTACTTAGCGAATCCTCGTCCGACGTATCATCCATAGGTATGACTTCGCACATACTCGTTCAACTTAATTAAGCGAAGCGTACTAGCATCGACTTCTATCGAGTCATTCTCACTTGAGTCTCGGTACTACTCCGTCCGTTGAGGACAACATATCGTAACATCATAATCGTTTCGACGAAATCTATCGCAAGTCACCAACCGGCTTAACATAGATATCGCTAAGTGGTATCCTATATACCACTCAGGATCGAGCCTATCGTTATCGACATAATACTTCGCTATACTTGCTCGCATAATTGGTATTGCATATACCACTCGGAATCGAGTCATTACTCAACATCATACTTCGCATAGGTCCGACATCTATTTCAACTTAACCGTCCCGTATGGCGATCCTTCCGATCCCAGCTCTAACGTTAGCTCAAGTTTGACATACATTCAATCTAACCGTACCATAGCGATCATCATCGATCACACCCGTAACATTCGCTTATTCAAAGCTCAACGCGACATACGGCCAACATAACGTTCGCCTACTCAAACTCGACTTAGCGACCATCTCGACTCGTACTATCGCATCCGCGATCTTCGAATCCCGCACGTTGCAGCTCGTGCAACAACTTAGTCTCGATACTTAAGGTCTTTACTCAATCTCGCATAACATATCGCTATCCATCCGCATAGCCATACAACACGCACATCATACCGTATCGACTCGTTACACCGATGCAACAAACGATTCACGACTTGCTGCACTTCGTGCAACCGATAACACATAACCATTCGCGTAGCCATATAACATGCATCGTCTCACATATCGATTCGTTGTACTTCGTGCAACCAACAACACATAACTCCTCGCACTGCGTGCGACCAACAACATAAAACTCCTCGCACTGCGTGCGACCAGCAACACATAACTCCTCGCACTGCGTGCGACCAACAATATGCATATCATTGCACTTCATGCAACCAACATCGCCATATTCGTTGCACTTCGTGCGACCAACATCCCATCACTCGTTGCAATTCTGCAATCAACACTCTCCGATGGCACCCGGAGATAACGTGATAGTCACGACATACTTGTGGCAGACGTACGAACTTAATATAGACTTATTGTATGGAATATCCAATGTAGCGTCGAGCAGATCCATGAGCCATGCGGTTGCGGAAACAACTTAGAGTCAACTGAATTCGATAGCGAAGCAACTTGAGGGTCAAAGAGATTCATGCACGGTCCAAAGATGGAACCGCTCTGATACCAACTTGTCACGCCCCGACCCGGGAAATCGCTCATCCTCGCTAGATTTAACCCGAATCATCGTCCTCGCTGGGGCGTGATGCCGTACGAGCCTGGATTTGCGCTCGTGCAAGGCAAGATAACAGGTTCACGTAGAACTATCTCAAATCGATAACATAAGCAGCGGAAGAACACAAAGAATAACATACGAATCTCTTTTATTCATATTGAACTGAAGGTTACAAAGGCTCTGAATAGCCCAACATAAAATGTCAATTGGCTACAACACTCATGATCTCTCTAGCTCACAGAGGATTACATTGTTCCATACATTATGCCTCTTTATAGCCACCAAGTAGTCCTCGGCCGAACATCTTCATGTCTTAAGTCCGAACGCATATGCGGAAGCTCCTCTTGAACGCCAAGGACTCCATGCCTCGGCACTTCCATGCCAAGCTCCGCCCCGAGCCGATTATAACCTGAACCTGCACATAAACTAGTGGGGGTTTAGTGCTTTCGTCCTCGCTTCGCACTGATCAAGACCCGCTCACACCCAAACCAAACACTTAATCATTTAGTGAGCATGCATCTTACTTTGTGGTCTTTCTATTTAGCCTTAGGATCAGTTTCATGGCAAAACTTAACATAGCACATTGTTTTAATGTGTCACCACATCCCGTGTTCCTGCAGCAGATACAGTTAGCCATAAACATAAACGTAAACATAGTGTTCGTGCTCATGCCGCCCCATTTTCCTTAGCCTGCAGTGGTTAGAACTTAACATAAGCAAACATATGATTCACGCAACCGACCATTCATAAACATAAACATATGCATAATGGGTGGCAGGCCCTGCGCCTGCACCCAGCTCTCATCTCAGCCCACCGGCCCTATCTATATGAAGGTCACGGTGTGTCGCACCGTAATAGACTTGGCATCTCATATGTGTAAGCCTACAATCGCTTCGATACGGGTTGCTAGCCCAGTATCCGAAGGATTCCAAACTTACGGATATCATAGCTTATCACAGCACTGGACGGTCGCAATCCGTCCGAATGTTGTGCACCATAAATACCACACATAATTCCCTCCTAGGCTGAACGGTCCCGGCGCCCCGGCGTAACCGTTCGAGGGAAGCCGCACCCGTGCACGGGCAATCCGAGTCCATTGACCATGCAATACGTTCCATATCATACGATCCATAGCATACCAACCGATCTCGTATTCCATAAACATAGTGTCACACATAAACGGTTTCCCGTGCCATAAACATAATCCACCATTCGCATGGGGAGCTCCGTCGGCGTTATGCCCCAACACATCCATATTGATGCACGACGCCCAACGGCTTTGTCATCTCGTACTCATATTCACGCGTCCCGTTCATAGTGTTATTCGCATAGCCTAGCTCCGTATTTACTTAGTCATTTCGTAACATAAGTGCCCGAAGGCACGCTCAGCGTCGTATTCAATGTTCTACGCCTAGAGTTCAATGTTCTCGGAGCCGTGCACCTGATGCACATCTCGATGTTGTCTTTCAATGTTCTACCATCATGCCCTATCGCGACTCGTGCACTTGATGCACGTCGCTTCAATTGTTCGATTGTTCAATGTTCTATCTTAGTGTTCGACACATACTTAGGCACTTACTCGTCGAGCCACGCTCGCTAACTCGATAACATATTACGCATACCATAACACATTTTATTAGACGTGAAGGAATAGGGAGAGAGAGTCAAGAACCCGCCCACCTTAAGTCGATACGCCTAGCCGCCTCGCCGATTGAAGCGTCTCGCTTCCATAACTTGATCGCATAGCTAACTCCCGGACTTAGCCATTCCTTTGCTCTACTCGGTCGATTTGGCCTATCGCGCCCATGCCACAATCCGTAATCCAGCATAAAGGCATAACCTGCACACCAGATCAACTAAAGTCAGCACTTGCTCAAACGGGACTTACTCTTTGCATCGATTCGATTCATAGATTCCAACTGACTCAAAGCTTACCTTTGGCCAACGTAACACTCGCATCGACTCGCATCGATACTTCATCGGGTCAACGCAACTCTTCGAGTCAACGACTCATCGTAATGCACCGATGCGGAGTGGGGCATTACACGTAAGGCCAAGATTACAAGTCACTCAAGCTCACTCTTCTCACATTACAAGTCACTCATCCCTCTCTCATCTCTCAATACATGCCTTGAACCAGCGGGTGCTTCGGAAGGCAACATCCATACATTATGTCTCGTATAAGTCTTGACTCCACGCGGCCGTACGCTACGAATCGCCAAGGAACTCCATGTCTCGATGCATCCAAGAGAGCTCCGCATCACGAGCTTCTACCTGTGCCTGCACATGAAAACTATGTGGGTGTCAGTACTCAACTGTACTGGTGGAATGAGCTCCTCGCCCACCTGTACAAAACCAACACGTTAATTTACTTTGTGCAACATAGTCCCTTTGTATTGTCTTTCTAGTCTTGCCTTAGAATCAGTTTTAGGACAGACGTCTTGGCCTATTTCGTGTCTCAAGACCATCCCGTGCTTGCAACAACAACGTTAACTCATACTTTGCCTCTAGACCCTTCTCGTGCGAGCAACGTTAACCTATCAAGTCGTGCTTGCCTTACGGCCCATAATCAGAGACGCAACTACGCAATAGTACCCAATTCTTTGTGACCATGCTACAAATCCATCGTACCATGCCTTGCAACTCAATGTGACTTAACCATATCGCTGCCTAGCGGCCCTTGTTACTTTAATCACCAACTGACTCAATTAAGACTTGTGGGCTAAGTATCACTCGACCGACTTTGCCTTGCGACATTTTCTTGACTTAAACTCAAGGAGACTCGAATCCAACTTATGCAACTTATATGCCGACAACTTAAGACTTGACGCTACATCTCGTGCCAAAGCACGTCGTCTATGTTGAAATCAAATCTTAGGCCCAACATTATGTTCTAACTGTACATACACATTCAACTCAACTCAATCCAAAGGCACACATGCGGGTTACCGCCATGTCGACTCATCTATATGAATTGGTCACTGACTCCTAGAGCCATCTTGGACTCTTTTTATCTTGTTAGGTGGCCGCCCTTGCCAACGCGAGTAGCGAGCTTCGCTGTAAGACTATGCGCTAACCTGTGCGGTCATTCAGCACGGCTAATCATGTTTCTCAAGAACCGATCCCGTCCGCCTGAGTCACCGTTCGAGAAAACACTACCTTGTCGACAAGTTGTCCATGACCATACAAGACTCGACTCAAACTGACGTCTCACACAGTCATTCTACCTCTAGTGTTACCATCTCTTTCAGGGCCAAGTTCAATACTTCTCAAATCTGAGACCGCCTCGACGACCCATAGTCGCGAGCATTCTTCTTTCTTGCCCTATTATTTCCTTCAACTCAGGAACACAACTATTTGAAGCCCGTTTTCCAAACTCAATAAATCAAACATGGCCTGTGCCTTAAAACACTAAGTCCGTGACATCGTGCCTTAAACAAACTTAAACTCTATGCGACACCACCGTCCAAGTCATACTCTATATGACAGGTCTTGAGACCGTAAGACTATGTTGTTATATCCAGCCGTAGAACTCGTAAGACCGTGCTTGCTACTACTCCGATAGCCTAACATAACTTGCCTAACTTAACATTGCAACAACTTAACGAGCAAGGCCTGCGTCAAGCTTTGCCTTAAAGGAACGTGCCGTGCACGTGTTCGACTTCGAATGACCAAGTCATTTGGGTGCCTAGACTTATGTCACAAGCTGTTCAACGCAACTTAACTCATAGGCAGCCAAGGCTACGCCAAGCCTTGGACGATGGGAGTGTGCATGCTTTGTGAAGCATTCATGCGGGCGACGCCTATGACTTAGGCTACGTTCATAACTTTGCCAACTCAAACCAACTTTCCTTCTCCCAAGCCACGGGACGAAGGATCGAGTGTCACTTTTAAAGCACGTCGTGCACCGACTCTAAGCCGACCGTTGGACCTTTCTATATTCTAACTCAATTCGACCCGTCGGGATTATTTTCTTAGCTATGTGGATTCGTCTTTTTTATTATCAAGCCTACTTGTGCAAGTTGAAAACATGAGATTTATTATGTGAAGGCTAAGATGAGGCAAGTTTACCGAAACTACCCCACCTGAGCGAAGGATTGCCTCGACCGAACGATGTCTTTGAGCAACCGTCGCAAGGCTAAGTCCGAACGCCTTCGGCATTTCGATTCCTCCGATTGAGTGAGCGGGACGGGGCACTACATCATACACCACTCAGAAAAAGTTTCGTCCTCGAAACTAACTGAGAACACTTATCGACTTATTACTTTACTCAACAATCAAGGACTCTTGTATACACTACTCCTATGTGTTTTCTCAATCTGAGCCACGCTCGCACTACCGTCACATTTTTTTAAAACTCTATTTCTAAATCCTTGACACTTTTTTATTCCTCAAGTCTCACTTGATTCAACGTATCACTTAGTTTGGATTGTACACATATTCCAGACGTCTCCAAAATACGTACATTTCAGCAAAGCCTCGTGATAGAGTATCTGCCATCACCACTCGAGTCGGATCATGCACATATTCAAGCATCCCTGATATACATGCATGTCAACCGAGCCTCATGAGTGGTGCCTCCACAATTCTTATGTCTTCTTGCCGGGACGTCTGCCTAACCGCTAGGCTATGTCTTTAGGCTAAGGTCATCCATCAGTATTGGAATGATGGTTTCCAAACAACAATATCAACACTGACCCCATCCTAAGGTTAAACCAAATTGATAGTACGGAGTTTTCTATCCAAGCTCGTATCACTCCGATTTCTAAACATCAAGCATAGATTTCCTACACACATTTCGACATTCATCGTACGGGATCCGAGTCATTCAGCAAAGTCATCCTATGATAACTCATGTTTCAACTAATTTCTTGACATATCAATATCATTCGTTCATCAAGCCATTTTACATAGTCTAGCTCTTCGAACACGTTTGACATACTCTGCCTATCAATCCTTCCAAGTCAAACACGCTACGACACAACTTATTGCTAAACTATAATTCATATTTTATATTTCCTAAGTCGTTTATCACAATTCACGTATTCGATCATAAGTTCATCTAGCTTAACAATATGTTGCATCCCGATCTCACGCGATTCAGATTATCCATGGTAGGCATGAATCACTATGCACGCTCCCGCGATATAGTCATCCTCATCGGGACGTAACTCTTGTTTTGTGTCAAGACTAATTCATTCTCGATACGTAGATTGGATCTATTCAATCCTCAAGTTTACTCAATCATCAATCGTAAGTCCAAATATCCTTGAATTTTCCTTCACGTCAAACCAACAAGTCGGGACAATCAAAGTTGCCGCATCATAATTTTCTGAGTTCGATCATTCCCGCGACATGAATCACCATGTCAGCGGTCACGCGGAACGATCGTCCGAAATTCGACGCGACGTATATGCGAGGCTACAGTTACGCTCGCACAAGACAAGAATGTCGACGTTGTGGTTATCCGCATAACCATCAAGACACTTCTATTTTTATCCACATTTATTTCAATCAAAATCCTAAATATAGCATCTGCCAGAACAATAACACTTGCACAATCGTTATTCCTCGAATTAGAGTGCCCCCGAGTTATCGCATATCGATCTTTGATATGCCTCAATACCATCGATGATATGAGTAACCTGACGATCTTCCTTTGCAACGAATTTCGAGTCGTGCGAATAATGCTATCGCCCGACTGGATAATCTCCTTGACATTCAAATTCAAGTTCGATCATTATCCTTCGAATCATTCACAACATCAATTTTCTCAAACCCAAATTTGCGTATTGTTCGTCCGTCTATCTTAAGTCATCGACCAACGATTTTCTCCAAATCCCATCATTTTTTGCTAACTCAAATCATCGAGCAACATCCATTCCAATCCTTAGAGTCATTCGCGTAACTTCAAAATTCAACTTTTTCATGCACGCTATCTCTCCATCGTGCTAACTTTTTCTATACGATCCACCTATCGATTTCCTTTATCAAGTTATCCCTTCACTACACCTTAACTTTTCCACGATTTGATTTTACCTACTCAATTATTTTCGCGTTTCATACTTCGTGCAATTCTCAATCCCGTGCATGTTCCATGCGCGTCAATTTCTAGGTTGTTCGAATCAACTCGTCCAAATCTTCAAGACTACAACTTGTTCAACGACACTCAATCTAAGGCTTTGCATAATGTGACGCTTGCTGATAGACTCACCGACATCCCGTATCCTCAATCGATCGACCGACATCCCTGAGGCTATCGTATACACCACTCAGGGATAAAGTCATTCGACAAATCCTCAAAATATCATTCAAATCAAAATCGACTTCTTCAAATTTTTCGTTCGAACCATTTATCGAATTCCAAGCACGCTCATCTATATCGCATCGACGTTTTCGTCGCTCGATAGCACCCCTATCGATATTCAACTCACTTTACTCAATCGAGTTCAACTCATTCTTGCTCAAAATATTACGAATCCCATACTCGACTCTTCTAAGGTCGACGTAACTTTGGTGTATATGTCCAGCCCGACTTAGCCAACCGTGCTTACGCGAACCATCTTTTTTTGTTTCTTGTCAAAAACTGTTCTCCTACGTTTTGTAAATTATTTAGACTTATTGTATGGACATCCTGTGGACATTTGAGAGAGAGCGCACCAATGATATCAACTTTGCGGAAGCAACACTTCAGAGTTTGCGGAAACAATGGAGTTAAAGAATTCAATCGATAGTCCAAGGACGTAAAGCCGTGCTCTGATACCATTATGTCACACCCCGCTCCTGTAGGAGCGATCATCTTCGCTAAGACGTGATGCCGCACGAGCCTAGATTGAGCTCGTACAAGATGGGTTCCATAACGGCCGATTACAACGACTGTGACGGGGTCGTCGAATAGAAGTCCCAAGCAGAGACATTAAATATGTCAGCAAAAATTTAGAATAAAACACAAGTCATTCAAAAGATGCATTTTATTGATATTGAAACAAGGATTACAATGGGAGACAAGGCCAAGACTACAAGTAACTCAAGCTCACTCTTCTCATATTACAAGTCACTCAGCCCTCTCTCATCTCTCAATACATGTCTTGAACCAGTGGGTGCTTCGGAAGGTGACATCCATACATTATGTCCCGTATAAGTCTTGACTCCACGCGGCCGTACGCTACGAATCGCCAAGGAACTCCATGCCTCGACGCATCCAAGCGAGCTCCGCACCACGAGCTTTTACCTGTGCTTGCGCATGAAAACTATGTGGGTGTCAGTAATTAACTGTACTGGTGGAATGAGCTCCTCGCCCACCCATACAAAACCAACACGTTAATTTACTTTGTGCAACATAGTCCCTTTGTATTGTCTTTCTAGTCTTGCCTTAGAATCAGTTTTAGGACAGACGTCTTGGCCTATTTCGTATCTCAAGACCATCCCGTGCTTGCAACAACAACGTTAACTCATACCTTGCCTCTAGACCCTTCTCGTGCCAACAACGTTAACCTATCAAGTCGTGTTTGTCTTACGGCCCATAATCAGAGACGCAACTATACGATAGTACCCAATTCCTTGTGACCGTGCTACAAATCCATCATACCATGCCTTGCAACTCAATGTGACTTAACCATATCGCCACCTCGTGGCCCTTGTTACTTTAATCACCAACTGACTCAATCAAGACTTGTGGGCTATGTATCACTCGACCGACTTTGCCTTGCGGCATTTTTCTGACTTAAACTCAAGGTGACTCGAATCCAACTTATACAACTTATATGCCGACAACTTAAGACTTAACGCTACATCTCGTGCCGAAGCACGTCGCCTATGTTGAAATCAAATCTTAGGCCCAACATTGTGTTCTAACTGTACACACACATTCAACTCAATCCAAAGGCACACATGCGGGTTACCGCCATGCCGACTCACATATATGAATTGGTCACTGACTCCCAGATCCATCTTGGACTCCCTTTAGCTTGTTAGACGGCCGCCCTTGCCAACACAAGTAGCAAGCTCCGCTGCAAGACTCTGTGCTAACCTGTGCGGTCATCCAGCACAGCTAATCATGTTTCTCAAGAACCGGTCCCGTCCGCCTGGGTCACCGTTCGAGGAAACTCTACCTTGTCGACAAGTTGTCCATGACCATGCAAGACTCGACTCAAACTGACATCTCACACAGTCATTCTACCTTTAGTGTTACCATCTCTTTCAGGGCCAAGTTCAATACTTCTTAAATCTGAGACCGCCTCGACGACCCATAGTCGCGAGCATTCTTCTTTCTTGCCCTATCATTTCCTTCAACTCAGGAATACAACTATTTAAAGCCTATTTTCCAAACTCAATGAATCAATCGTGGTCCGTGCTTTAAAACACTAAGTCCGTGACATCGTGCCTTAAACAAACTTGAACTCTATTCGACACCACCGCCCAAGTCATACTCTATATGACAGGCCTTGAGACCGTAAGACTATGTTGTTATACCCAGCCGTAGAACTCGTAAGACCGTGCTTGCTACTACTCCGATAGCCTAACATAACTTGCCTAACTTAATATTGCAACAACTTGACGAGCAAGGGCTGCGTCAAGCTTTGCCTTGAAGGAACGTGCCATGCACGTGTTCGACTTCGAACGACCAAGTCATTTGGGTGCCTAGACTTATGTCACAAGCTGTTCAATGCAACTTAACTCATGGACAGCCAAGGATATGCCAAGCCCTGGACGATGGGACCGTGCATGCTTTATGAAGCATTCATGCGAGCGACGCCTATGACTTAGGCTACGTTCATAACTTCGCCAACTCAAACCAACTTTCCTTCTTCCAAACCACGGGACGAAGGATCGAGTATCATTTTTAAAGCACGTCGTGCATCGACTCTAAGCCGACTGTTGGACCTTTCCATATTCTAACTCAATTCGACCCGTCGGGATTATTCTCTTAGCTATGTGGATTCGTCTTTTTTATTATCAAGCCTACTTGTACAAGTTAAAAATATGAGATTTATTATGTGAAGGCTAAGATGACGCAAGTTCACCGAAACTACCCCCACCTGAGCGAAGGTTTGCCTCGACCGAGCGATGTCTTCGAGCAGCTGTCGCAAGGCTAAGTCCGAACGTCGTCGGCGTTTCGATTCCTCTGATTGACTGAGCGGGACGGGACACTACATCATACACCACTCAGAAAAAGTTTCGTCCTCGAAACTAACTGAGTATACTTATCGACTTATTACTTTACTCAATATTCAAGGACTCTCGCACACACTACTCCTATGTGTTTCCTCAATCCGAGCCACGCTCGCACTAACGTCACATTTTTTTGAAACTCCATTTCTAAATCCTTGCCACATTTGGTTTGCCGGTTGAGGAAGAGCTTGTATGGTCTGAAGCAGGCTCCGAGGCAGTGGTACAGGAAGTTCGAGTCATTTATGTAGGAGCATGGTTATACACGAACGACATCGGACCATTATGTATTTGTGAGGTACTTTGTCGAAGATGATTTCATCATTTTATTGCTCTATGTTGATGACATACTATTAGTGGGTCGAAATGCCACTAGGATAGCGGAGTTGAAGCGCCAACTGGGAGCGGCCTTCTCTATGAAGGATTTGGACGCAGCAAAGACTATTCTTGGGATAGAGATCGGCCGAGAGAGAGAGAGAGAGAGAGAGAGAGAGAGAGTCCAAGCTGCTACACTTGTCCCAAAAGAAGTACATTCACCGGGTACTTTAGTGTTTCAGGATAGATGGGTCGAAGAAAGTGAGTTGTCCCCTTGCGGCCCATTTTCAGCTCACTGAGGAGCAGTGTCCATCTACTGAGAACGAAAAAGAAGATATAGAGCGGATTCCACATGCCTCAGTTGTAGGAAGTCTTGTGTATGCTATGGTGTGTACGAGGCCAAACATCGCTCGTGCAGTTGGCACAGTTAGCAGGTATCTTTCAAATCCTGAAAGGGTACATTGGACTGCGGTTAAGTGGATTCTATGATATCTTCATGACACTGCCGATTGAAGACTTTCTTTTGGTGGTGACAAACCGAAGCTGGTTGGATATACCAACGCTGATATGGCTGGAGATGTAGA
>JANAVB010044892.1:0-27476 GCA_029216955.1 Iris pallida | reverse complement strand
TGGGGGGAATGAAAAAAATTTTCCCGGTCAATTTAATTAGACTACAGAATGTAGCGACGGACTACGACGGATATCCGTCACTCGTAGTCGCTAAATACCCACTAGTTACCGACGGAAATTCGTCGCTAGTTAGACGCTAATTTATCGCGCCATTTTTTCAGATTTTGCTGCCACAATGTGCGACATATTAGCGACGGAGAAAAATTCGTCGCTACATTTTCGTCAAATTAGCGACGGATATGCGACTGATTTTGACACACAAAATAAAAAAAAATATCCATGCTTTCTGACGGTAGTCCGTCACAAGGTAGTCGCTAGTCCGTCGCTATTATCGACGGTTAAGATCCGTCGCTAATTGTCCGTCGCCAAATTGTTGTATTTTAGTAGTGGATGGAAATACAAATGTAAGGGAATGCGGATCCCTCCTCTCTCTCTCTCTCCCTCTCTCTCTCTCTCTCTCTCTCTCTCTCTCTCCCTCTCTCTCTCTCTCTCTCTCTCTCTTCTCTATATATTATATATATAATAATATAATATATAGAGAGAGAGAGAGGGAGGATGAGAGAGAGAGAGGGAGAGAGAGAGGAGAGAGGGAGAGAGAGGCGAGCGCGCGCGAGAGAGAGAGACACAAACACACAAGCATTCCCATTTTGCATCTCGGTCTACGTGTCAAACTCTTGGTGCATCATTTTCGTTCTCAATCATTAAATTGCATAAAAATGTATGTATGCACATATTTTTATACAATTTCGTCGCGGGCATAAAAGGTGCACGGCAAACCTAACACAGAGAATAATTTTTCTCATTTAAGTCCATTTTAGTTCGAGATTCTGCCAGTTTAGATCGACGCAGTTTCACCAAGCTATTATGTCCAGTTACATATATTTAATTTGACCGTGCTACAGGTCATATCGTGAGAATTTCTTGGGAATATCCCAATTTAGCTGCTCTTTTTGACAGTGTGAACATAATTGATATGTCCATGACTGTTTTGAGTGTTGGCAAACATTAATTAGTTTTTGAACAACATATTCTTTGCATATGCCTACAAGTACTCAATTCTTGATATGTCTCCCAAAAGAACTTTGGGGCAATGGCTTCCGTGATCACTCCATATATACTCCAGGGGATATTCTTGGGCTATTCAGCTGCCTTTGGTGTTCTAGAAATGCAATGGTAGACTTATGAATTAGCTTTAGTTCCATTGAGCCAATTGGCAGTCATATTTAGCACACAGCAAATTAACCAGGTGACCGTAGGAAACGTCGAGAATCGAAATAGTAGATGTTGACAATCGTGAGAGACTACTGATACAACTTGCGCTAATGTGCATATATAGAAACAAAACTCATACGTAAAAGAGAAAGTAACTAGCGGACAGTGACGAGCACGTTTGTTGAAACCGTCCCAGTCTAATCACTATTTTAAGATGTACGACAATACGACATAATTCGATTTTAGAGGCAATCACAAAGTCTGCAAGCTCCATATGAGATGCTGCTATCTGGATCTCATCACAAAGTCTTCGACCACACCCGTGTGTCTGTATATTGGATATTAGCAAAATTGTTTATCATTATGTTTTTCTTCCTAAATGAAAATTTCAAATCATAGACAATTAATTAAAGTCAATTACCAAACGAGGAAAGTTATATATACGGATTGAAGAAAGAGTAGGAGATTTGTCAACATATATGGCGCACACACTTCAAGCGTTGATAAAAACGATTCTTGGAGCACGCTGAATATGTTGAAATACTAGGGGCAAAGTCCAGCAACTTATGGTTTGGGGCTGCTATAGATTATTAAGGAGATTATGGTTTGTTTTTTTTTAATTTTATGTACACACATAATTGGGGGGCTCGAACTTTGTCGACTCTTTCGTGTGTCCGTTCTAATACCACTAGACTAGAGTGCTCGGACGGAGATCATGGTTAAGCCTTGGCCTCAACGTCAACAACAACAACAACAATAACAACAACAACAACAACAACAAATAATAATAATAATAATAAAATAATAACAGAAAATTTATTCTTTTAATTTTACAAGTCATACCATATGGTCCACATCATCAAGTTAAAATGGTATACCGAGTCGAAGATGATAAATATGTGAAAATAAAAAATAATATGTGCATAAAGTCAACATATATTGTAGCTCAAGCCGTGAGTATTTGGACATAAGAACGTGGGTAAAATCAGGTAGAGATTTAAGCCCTCGCGGTTGCGTGTTTCTTATGGTGTAATTACTTGTGCAACTATTGGTGATCTGACTAGGTACTTGTAATTATTTGTGTTGCAACTATCCGTTATTCAGCAAAAAAACATATTCAAAAAAAAAAAAACTATCCTATAGTGGCATAAACGAGCAATGTAACTTTGAATATAAATCATAAAATGATCCTATAGATTTACATCCTTTATACTAGTATATTGCACCTAATAAGCTCATCATAACGGAATATAACTCTTTTTTCGGTTTGGAAAAGTATACGGGATATAACTCTTTTGGTTTTGGGAAAATATAGGAGATATCATGTGGATCCACGGGAACATGAAAAACTGGGGAAATATCTGGATCTCGCTCGGACCCAAATAATTCACATCCCGCTGGATATCAAATCTTTTAATTATTTTTAACAACACACAAATAAAGTTGTTAAAGATTCAATTCACAACATTAATCCTAAATTATTGTAAAAAGGAACTATATTCACAACATTTAAATATGAAATGTTGTTATCACCAACATTTTACAACATTCTCATTAGAAATATTGTAAAAAAATATTGCTTTTTACAATATTTTTAAAATCGTTGTAAATGAAATGTTGTAAAATGGATTTTTTTTGGTAGTGTGCGCTTAAATATTAAAATAAAATATTGGAGGAACATTCTTTTGGCTAGATATTCGTGGCAGATTTTAGATTTTGAGATCTGAGACGAACTAGATCTAAAAGTTGTGTACTCAGAACTTAATGTTCATATTTTTTTCCCATCTACTATGACACAAGTAGTCAACATAAAATTCAAAAATAATAAAATAAAATATAAAATCCAAAATGATATATCATAATAAAATATAGCTGATAAAACTGAAATGTACAAACAACAAAATAAAACTGCTATTCCATAAGATAAATAACTAAAAAGTTTGAGAAAACATTGACTGGACTAAAAAAAAAAAATCAATTATTTTGACCAATGGCTCTTTTTACGTGGCGTAAAATAATTAGAATGAGTTTTTTAGACTTTTATTCAGAGTTAAAATTACAAACATTAAATAATATAGAATAATAATATTTTTTAAGTTTTGGACTCAGACAATCGCCTTTGGGTCTTATATCAACTGGCATCGTTTGGTTCGCAGAATCATCGGGCTGAGAAAGAAAATTAATTACTTTTTTATGTTTATGTGTCAAAGGAATTGAGGAAGAAAGAGAAGTGATTTCCAATAGAAAAAAAATTACGAAATTTTTTTTATCCATTCAAGTAAGAAATTATTTTCTCATATTAAAATCTTTATTTTTCTTTCTAAATTTTTTTTATTTTTAAACATCGGAAAGAAAAATGCCGAAGGGCTGGGAGGGGAGTAAAGTAATAGTATTTAAGCCTGGACGATAGATATAGAATTAACTATTTAGAAAATATGTGCTTGACATGCACTTTATGCTCACACAAGTACATGTACAGAGTTCTGCCACACATAAAAAGTCATATACAAGATCTAGATTTAAAGTTGTTTGCAAAACTTTATAAAAGTAAAAAAAAAAGTAAATACTCATGATATCCACGTTGTGGACTGGAGTGGTCTCAGGTCGATTTTTTTTTGTCATGTTCTTGAACACCAGGGAAAGATAGATGTCAATATATTTCCATTTAAATATTTTTCCTTTTTGTCCGGATTTGTACTTTTGTACATGTCTATTTTTGGAAACCTCTGTGTATTTTATTTTAAAATTTACATGTACCCCTTAACGGAGTTAAGATATCCAACTCCATTATCATCCCTCTTGTACTCAGGTCAATCCGTGTAAATTTTGATACCACTTGTTGGAAACACGGTATAACTCGTATCGAAATTGATCCATGAGAAACGATAATGTTGGACTGAACCCATATATATACCTTAAAATGGAATTCACATGTCATGCATGATCCAATGCCAATTATTTACCTCCTCATTATCTCACCTCCTATTCGATGTGGGACTAAATTACCAATTTCATCGTCACCCCACTTTTAAATACTGAGATACAATCCAACATTTAATACATTTGTTATTGGGTCAATTGTCTTTAAATAAAGAATAAAATAACATGGAAATAACTTGTGGTCACATTATACAAAGGGTATATCAAACTGTATTAATTTTCGTTCATCCACTAAAACTATAATACATGTTTATCCCATTCTATTTGTTAATCATCCATATTAGATTTGGCCACTAATTCTATATGTGACAACATTTGAGTCAGAGAGTAAACGTTAATCTTAGTTTTTGATGGACGAACAAAAGTAGGCTCATCCAAACCTTGAATTAAAACAAAGGAAATTGGTCAAAAAAAATAATGAATACACACTTCTTCCTAGCTAATTAGATTTAACACACTTGCAATTAAATTGATCAACTTAATAATTACTTGAACAACATTGATAACATAATTACAGTTAACATTGCCCAGACGACACCAAACCCTCAACTCCCTGCTCCTCTCCTACTAAATTATTCTCCGTTTCTTTCTCCAGTCTCTTTCTACTCCTCCTCGAGCAAGCAAATTAACAATCCATAGCTAGCGCTGTTCGCACGTACGTACCGCACGTGTGCGTGCATTGCCATTGCCAATGCCATTCAAGACTCCAGATATCCCGTCATCCGCAGCACGGAGTCCCTCACGTGGCTGAGGTCGCGGCCCTTGAGCGTCCTCCCCTGCCCCGAGCACAACGAGAATGCCACCTTCCCCGGCGCCGCGCTGCTCCTCGACACCAGAACATGTGGCGGCACCAGCTCCGCATCGTCGACGGCCCCCTCCCGGTCGTGCTCGTTCGCCCAACACCGTCTCGCTGCCGCCGCCGGTATCCTCATCGGCGCCGTGGTCGAGTTGGAAGAAGAAGAAGAAGCGGCATTGATGTTGCGGCTCCTGGTCGACGCGCAGCGTCTGGTGCTCGAGCTGCCGGCCGATGTCTGGTTCTGATCACTCCACATCACTTCGGACTCGTATAGCTCCTCCATTGTCAAGATTGCTAATTCCGCCTCAAAATTAACTTTTATGGATCATTGAGGAATATTTGGGTGCGTATTTATAGAGGAGTAGGCTTAACGTATGGAACACTGTGTGCCAATAGGTTTTATGATGTAATCTACAACTTTGTCACTGGACACGTGTCCGTTTGCCAATTGTGGGTTTAGGAAGAAGGATTATCCATTCAATAATGAGCAGAGGATTAAGATTAAGAGAGACATTCTAATCATGGGAAAGGGTGCTGAGAGCATCTCCAATGCAATTGTGCGAGTTTAGAAAAAGTTTATTGTCAAATAGAATTAGAAATAACAAATTTGTATTAAATAAAATCTTTTTCCATTGTAAATGTCAAATAAGTTATGAAGTTGATATGATGTGACATCGTAAAAATATTATAAAGTTGGCTCTCTAGTTCTAGACAATGCAGTTTATAATAATTTTAGATATTTTATAAGGGCACATCAAAATTTACTGGGACTAACCAAATTTTCTACTCATGGGGCTGTCCAAACCCCCCAACCAAAGTCCAAATTTCACTATCTCTCTTCCAAAACCCTAACTTCTTCTTTTTTTCTTCTTCTTCTTTTCTTCTATCCATCTTCTTCTACTTCTTCTTCTTCTCCACCATTTCCATTCTCACATCTCCATCATAATCCTAGTTTTCTTATCTTCTTCTTCTTCTTCTTCTTCTTCTCCACCATTTCCATCATCACCATCTCCATCAAAATTCTAATTTCCTTCTCATTCCCAATTTTGATGGCACCAAAAAAAATTAAATAAACCCTAAAATGTATGGAAATAAAACTTAAATACTTCTTTCCTCACAAAGAATGCATGAAAATAAACCCTAAAATGCATATTTCACTCTATTATCAAGATTGAAATAAACCCTAACATGTTTTTTTCATTCGAAAATTTTGACTTTAGGACTGCTAGAAATTGTGGCAGTCCTTAAAGGAACTTGTTGTACAACAAGTCCCTTTCAGGACTGCCTCAATTTCTGACAGTCCTCAATATGTCTGCCAGAAATTGTGGCAGTCCTTCTGTAGAGCATGTCCCTTTCAGGACTACAACAATTTTTGGCAGTTCTCAGTACTTCTAGGACTGCCAGCAATTGTGGCAGTCCTGTTGTACATCGAGTCTATTTCAAGTCTGCCACAATTTCTGGCAGTCCTCAATGCTTCTAGGACTGTCAGAAATTGTGGCAATCCTGAAATGAACCAAATTCTTCTACAACTAGGATTTCTTACATAGTTTTCTTCTACAACTAGGATTTCATGCATAATTTCTTCTATTAGTAAAGAAAAATTAGTTAATAGACCAATAGATTAATAGATTTGATAGATTTGATAATCCAATTTCTTCTACAACTAGGATTTTATCCATAATATGTGAGACCCGTCTCACTGTATCGGTATTTTATACGGATACGTGTTTATTTGAGCCGTATTTCATATTTATCGATTTGCGAGATATTTTAAAATTTTCCTAAGTGTAGGATTTTATGACTTGGTTTAACTTGGATTTGGTTTTATTGGATTTGGTTTAACTTTGACTTGGACTTGGTTTGGTTTAGTTTGGTTCTTTAAGAGTGAGGTGTATGGTTTAGATTGAGTGGAGAGGAATGAAAGAGATCACTTGAGCTTGTTATATAAGCCACTTTTTCTCTCTCCCTCCTCATTCACCCTCATTCATTTCTTTTCCACCAAACCCTAGCCATTTGTCACGCCCCAGTACCGAAATACGGAGACGGACTAGGCCAGCTACACCATATGAGGTACGTAACGTCATACGGCGATCGTGGCTGTCGAGAGACTAGGGGGTACATGCTACAATCAAGTCTCCTATGGTCCCACAGAGTTCTATGTCTCAATCAATCAAATCACATCAGCAAAAGATGAGCATTAAAGATAAAGCAGTAAGCCGTCCCCGACGCTGTATCAAAATGATCATGAGAGACTAGCTTCATAATTTAGCTATCTCGGAGAGTCAGAAGTACAAAATTATACACAGCTGCAGTCTGTTTAATTACAATTATGTACTGACACAAAATATCAAGTAATCCGGCTAACAGGTGCCGGTGGCTAAACGCCGCAAAAGTATAAGCAGGAGTGGTGGAGAAGAAACCCACTCGAGTCCCCGAACTGCCATGCTCCTAGTATGCACCATGGATGTCAGGGAGGAAGATCGTGT
Organism: Iris pallida; assembly: GCA_029216955.1. Lineage (NCBI taxonomy): Eukaryota > Viridiplantae > Streptophyta > Magnoliopsida > Asparagales > Iridaceae > Iris > Iris pallida. The sequence continues at coordinate 20,042 of JANAVB010044892.1, read as the reverse complement.
CCTCTGGCTGATCTGCTACGGGATCTAGCCAAACAAAACCAGCGGGGTCAGCCCCGAATAGCAAGTACCGCCAAAGGGGCACAGGAGTTAAGACTAAACCCAGTTAATAGAATGAATGATAATAGTAATACTTATGCTACCATTATAGGGTGGCGCCACATCCTCGAACCCATATGGCACCCTTACAATCAAACAAGGACAAAAGGTGCCGCATGGAGTCGGGACGCGTCGTACTCTATAACTTTCGCATAAGTTAAAGGGTATAAACAATAAAAATCTCCTGATCGTGACTTCGGTCGATAGCCTATCGCAGCACAATAACCAACCCAACAATCAAACAAGAACATGGGTTGGATCATGTACCACGATAAACCATGTTCCTCGGTCATTCACAGAAGTAGCACTTCACAACCAGAATAAGTCTTCCATTCATAACTTCGGTCCACAGCCTATCATAGTACGATAACCAACCCAACAATCAAACAAGAACATGGGTTGGATCACGTACCATGACAGTCCGCTTTCCTCAGTTACTCACGGAAGGTAATAGGATACAAGCAAGTCATTTTCACGGCCAATCAAGTCTACGCGTTTCTAGTGGAACGAGGTTATCCTCGCGTCATGTTATTAGAAAATCCTCAGATCGTATCTTTCCAGCAAGGCTAGCCAACCCAGGGGTTCGCGTAGACAGGTATGATTGAGCACTGGTCCCTCGCAAGGCCACCTTGCTAAAATATTTAATATGTAGTAGGAATTAATCGGATACAGTCATCCACTCGTTGCAGATGACACAGTATCCGTGGAGACCAGCCGGCACGTCAAGACAGCATCTCAAGGCGGCTGGTGTAACACGATCTCGAGATTTTGCCCTCCCCATGCATCTAGTATATTTAGTTGCCTAGTTTAACCCTAGGTGAAATCTTGGACTCACATGCTGTGGCCTGCATGATTATCCTCCTAAGGTCGTACTTTAGTACGAGTACCCTAAAGAGGATCCATGTCAATCAGTATGTCAACATGTTCTACCCTCCTTAGTGTAATGCATCATTGCAAATACGCCACGTGGAGTTACGAGTCTTTTGTCGAGCATGAACAAGAACTGGGACATTCATGTACATGTATCAGGTAGGAACTGGGACATTCATGTACATGTACATGCGGCCCAAGGGGAGTGAGTCCATGCGGCCGGGTCAATACTGGTTCATGCGGCTGGGACTACACGCTCATGCGGCTCAGAGAGCCCCAAGGCGCATGCGGCTGGAAGGTCGGGTTCATGCGGACGAAGGGGTGTCAGCGTATGCGGCTGCGAAGGGAGCAATCGCCAGGCGGCCGGGGTTCAACAACATATGCGGCTAGGATCAGACAAAGTCCTATGCGGCTGAGCATGGGCGATACATATGCGGCTGGATGATGGATGAGCTTTATGCGGCCCAAAACAGTGGCGCATATGCGGCTGGGTGCAAAAGAACTCATACGGCTGCGAAGGCTAGCCGCATGAAGTCCATGCGACAGGGGCTCATGCGGCTGGGTCTGAACAAGGCTATGCGGCTGCGAAGGACTTTCCATGCGGTTGAGCTCGAACGAGTCTCATGCGGCTGGATAGGCCATACGGCCAGAGACTTGCCGCATGAAGATTCATGCGGTCAAGTACTGCTCTTCTTCTCCACTTGTCCGAGAAGAGGAGCCAAGCAACCATGGCTTCCAAACTACACAAAACATTTATCCGGAGCCCAAATCGGAACTTCCTTAGGTCAAAATAAGGTAGAACAAAATTCTCTACAACATGGAACCATCAAAACTTAAAAATAATAAAGTTTGCTAGATCAAACCAAGAAAATCCGAAAATGGCTAAAACCTAGATCTATAAAGATTAAAGCTTCAAAATGAAAAACTTCAAGTTCTAAACTAGTATAGAATAAGGAGAAGAACATATTTTGACAAATAATTTTGTAAGAAATCATCAACAATATTTATGGATCCATCTCTTGAGCAAGTTGGTACTTGCCTTGGTTGGTGGAGGAAAGTAAATGAGAGAAAATAAATGAAAGGAGAGAGAATGAGTTGAGTTATTATATAGAATCTTGAACCCATGGGTTCATGATGAACCAAGGTGAACCAAGAATAGGTTCCCCAAATGAGCCAAAACTGTAGGCCCAAATGCAGATAATAAATTACGAAATAATAATATTTTTTGAATATTTTTGGGAAATACATAAAGAAATACAGCATATAAATACAGTATAAATACAAGGTAAATACGGTTTATCGGTTTACGTATTAAAATATGTATTCCAGGATCGGGGAGTGACATCTCTACCCTTCTTAGAAAAATTCCGTCCTCGGAATTCCAGCCAAGACAGGATAGTGAAACCAGGGCAAGCAAGGCACAATCGTATACAAGTTAACTACCATAGCAGTTATTATCATACATCACAAGGTGCAAAACAAGCAGGTACAGATAAGTATGGAATCGTGTCAATATGGTGCAAAAAGATACCTTATCAGTCAAACAAATACGGATACCGAGATCTGATCTCGTCCTCGCGCTCCCAGGTTGACTCTCCCAGGGAGTGATGGTTCTAAGAAACACGGACAAGGCTGATCGTTCGATTCTTGAGTACCTTCTCTCGCCGGTCTAAAATAGATACAGGTTGTTCCTCGTAAGTTAGGTCGGTACCAACGACTAACTCAGAATGATCGAGGACATGACTCGGATCCGGGACATACCCACGTAACTGGGACACATGAAACACATCATGTATGCCAGTTAACGAAGGCGGAAGGGCAAGTCGATAAGCCACATCGCCTACCCGAGCGAGAATCTTAAAAGGACCAACGTATCTTGGACTAAGCTTTCCTCGGGTTCCAAATCTGATGATACCCCGAGTAGGTGAAATCCGCAGAAATACTTGGTCGCCCGCTCTGAACTCTAGAGGCCTACGATGCTGATCTGCCCAATGACGATGTCGGTCCTGCGCAACTCGAAGGCGCTCTTTGACCAACTTTACTATCTCCACAGACTGTGTGATCATCTCTGGTCCCAACAACTTTCGTTCTCCAACGTCGTCCCATGCCAAAGAGGACCTGCACTTCCTTCCGTACAATGCTTCGAACGGGGCCATCTGAATGCTAGCCTGATAGCTGTTGTTATAGGAGAACTCCACTAGATGAAGGTGATCCTCCCAAGATCCGCCAAAATCCAAGGTACATACCCGTAGCATATCTTCTAACGTCTGAATGGTTCTTTCTGATTGCCCGTCAGTTTGTGGATGATAAGCAGTACTGAATCTCAACTTGGTTCCCAAACTTTGGTGTAAGCTCCGCCAAAAATGGGAAGTAAATCGCGTATCCCGATCTGATACTATACTAACTGGAACACCGTGCTGCCTTACTATCTGCTTCATGTACATTTCTGCTAACTGCTCAATAGTCTGTCCAACTCGAAAGGGAAGGAAATGAGCGACCTTCGTGAGTCGATCTACTATTACCCAGACTGCATTCTTGCCAGCCGGGGATCTAGGTAAACCGCTCACAAAATCTATCGTGATGTGCTCCCATTTCCATTCTGGGATAGGAAGCGGCTGGAGCAACCCTGCTGGTCTCTGCTGCTCGGCTTTCACCTGCTGACAGACCAGACACTTGGATACAAATCTCGCTATCTCTCTTTTTATGCCATTCCACCAAAAGAACTGCCTGATATCTCGATACATCTTCGTTCCTCCTGGATGAATGGAGTAAATGGAACTATGAGCTTCGGACATAACTTCTTGCCAAGGTCTCCACTCGGTACACAGAGTCTGTTTCCAAACCTGAGCGTACCATCCTCATGAATCACTATCTTCTTCCTACGGCCTGATTCACACTCCGACCGCAACTTCTGAATCTGTGGATCTCCTGCTTGTGCTGCCCTTATCCTCTCTACTAAGGTTGACTGAATCTGCATACTAGTCATTCTTCCTATATCCCCTGGCAAAACTACTTCGATTTCCATACTCTGAAGGTCTTCTAAAATATACTTCTGCGAGGTCAGGATAAAGGCACTGTTTCTCCTACTCAGTGCATCTGCAACTATATTCGCCTTGCCTGGATGATACTGAAGATCTAAATCAAAATCCTTCAGCAGTTCTAACCATCTTCTTTGCCTCATATTCAAATCTCGTTGCGTGAATACGTATTTCAAACTCTTATGATCAGTATAAATCTCTACCCGATCCCCGTACAAATAATGCCTCCACAACTTGAGTGAAAACACCACAGCTGCTAACTCCAAATCGTGAGTCGGGTAATTCTTCTCATGGTCTCGAAGCTGCCGAGACGCATATGCTATCACCTTTCCATGCTGCATCAATACACATCCAAGACCCTTCCCAGATGCGTCACAATATACTGTAAAGCCTCCCGCTCCTACCGGAAGCGTCAAGATCGGGGCTGAGATCAATCTCTTCTTCAATTCTTCAAATGATGCCTGACAGCTAGCTGACCAAACAAACTCCACGTCCTTGTGCGTCAAACGCGTTAAGGGCGCAGAGATCTTGGCAAAGTCCGTCATGAACCTTCTGTAGTAACCAGCTAATCCCAAGAAACTTTGTACTTCTGCAACCGTTCTCGGGACTGGCCAATACTCTACGGCCTCAATCTTCTTCGGATCCACTGACACTCCTGCCCCAGAAATTATATGCCCCAGGAACGAAATGTGATCTAACCAGAATTCACACTTGTCGAGCTTCGCATAAAGTTGATGCTCCCTCAATGTCTGTAAGACAGTCCTAAGATGTTTTCCATGCTCCTCTTCACTGCTGGAATAGACAAGAATGTCATCTATGAACACCACCACAAATTTATCCAAGTACGACAAAAGATGCGGTTCATTAAATCCATGAATACTGCGGGTGCGTTGGTTAGTCCAAAGGGTATTACTAAAAACTCATAATGCCCGTATCTAGATCTGAATGCTGTCTTCGGTATGTCTTGCTCCCGGACTCTTACTTGATAGTATCTCGACCGAAGATCGATCTTGGAAAAGACGCTGGCCTTGCTCAACTGGTCAAACAGGTCATCAATCCTTGGTAGCGGGTACTTATTCTTTACTGTTACTGCATTCAGCTTGCGGTAGTCGATGCACATCCTCGTCGACCCATCCTTCTTGGGAACTAGAATCACTGGCGCGGCCCAGGGCGATTTACTGTCTCGGATGAATCCCTTAGACTTCAACTCTTTTTCATATTGATACAACTTATCCTGTTCTGACGGCGACATTCTGTAAACTCTGTCTGCAATAGGCCTCGTTCCAGGGTTCAACTCAATGCTAAATTCTACCTCTCTGACTGGGGGTATCCCTGGGAGCTCATCAGGGAAGACGTCGAGAAAATCTTCGACCACTCTCGGAATCTGTCCTGGCTCTGACACTGCTGCTGAGATGATGCCTCCGGCCTGATTCTTCAAGGTTCGAGTAAAGATGAACTGCTCCATCCCAGAAATGCTGAATATGACCCTACCTTCTCTACAATCAATGGTCGCATGACTGTCTCTCAACCAGTCCATGCCAAGAACAACATCAAAATTCCCTATAGGGAATTCAATCAATGATGCGGGCAATAAATGCCCACACACCACTACCGGACATGAAAAGCGCACTCTACTCACTTCTACGAGCCAATTGCCAGTGAGTATATCCATCCTCTCCGGCAATGCCTCAAACACTAGTCCAATCCGTGTAGCATATTGTGCAGAGATGAATGAATGAGTAGCGCCTGAATCAAATAATGCTACAGCGGGAAATGAGGTGACGAGAATTTTACCTGCCACCACGTCACTAGACGCTAGAGCCTCTCCCAAGGTCAATGTGAGAGCCTGGCCCCACGGAGCCCCTTGTTGCGGCCTTCCTCGACCATGCTGTTGCTGCCTCTGAGGGCCTTCGGCTTCCTGTGCCTGGCGAAACATCTGAGCCTGCGTTGGTAGACGCTGGGCTAGGGGCCTTACTGCTAATACTGGCCCTCCACTCGGGGTTGCCGCCGGAGCTGGCAATGCTGGAAACTGCTGAGCTGGCCCTCCTGGCCTCTACATCATAGGACAAGTAGAAATACGGTGGTCTGAACTACCAAACCTCAAGCATAAGCCATTCGCTGACCGGCACACCTCCCTCGTGTGCCCTGCCTTCCTACAGAATGTACAGCCCTGGGGTGCTCCCTGACGCTGTTGCTGGTTCCTCGGCTGCTGATGCCGAACTGGCGCTGTATTAGTTGACACGGCCGTCCTCCGCGGCGCTCCTGCATCATGAATACGTACACCGGGTGCTGGTGCCGATGTTCGCTGCATTGCTCCTCCTCCAACTTGGGAATGAGATCTCTTCTGACCTCCTGTCCTCGATGCCAACCTCTGCTGGATAAGCTCGTGCCTCCGGGCTGCCGTCAAGACAGCGTCAAACGTCTGGTAGTCGTGTCCTTCCACAAGCTGCAATAATTCCAAATGAAGTCCCTGCTGGAACCTCATAGCTTTCTCCGGCTCCGTTGCCACCATTGCTCGTACGAAACGGCACAATCTGCAGAACTCTGCTGCATACCCATCTACGGTCTTGCCTGCTTGCTTGAGACTGATGAACTTCTGCTGGAGCTCATATCGAGCTACTACGCCAAAATACTTGGCCTTGAATCTGTCACTGAAGGTGGTCCAACGAACAGGGCGTCTTGTACCAACTTCTTCTGATGCCCACCAGTCGCGGGCAAGATCCTGAAGTACCAGTTTGACCTGATCAACCTTCTCATCATCTGGAACCTTGGCTGCCACAAGAATGGCTTCGATGTCTTGTATCCATGCATCCGCAGTGATGGCATCCTCCGTGCCATCAAAATACCTCGGGTTCAAGCGACGGAACCTTCCTGATGCTCCCGAGTCAACCCCGGCACTCCTCTTAAGAGCTAACTGAATCCCTTGGTTCAGCAACACGTTCTGTTCCTGCTGCCGAGTCTGTTGCTGTTGGTTAGTGACAAGAAACCCCCGGATGATCTCCAGGAGTGCTACGGCGTCTGGTACTGCCGTTGCTGCTGGTGCTGCTGGAGTTTCAATAACCCGCAGCTGCACTGCCTCTGGCTCCATTTCTGCTTGTGCCTGCACTGGAGAAGGTTCTCTTCCCTGTTGCTGTCCAGTCGAGCCATGCTCTTGCTGCTCTTCCTCATAGGCCTCACCCGCTACTGAGAATGAAGCACCCCTATAGAAAAGAATATAAGATTATCAAGTCCGGACGAGGAAGATTTCGAAGATGCAAGTCAGGTTAGAGATCAAGGCAAGGACAGAGAATTCGAAACAGAATTTCAAGGGGAACAAATTTTGATTGAGACTCCTAATAATTCGCAATACCCCACAAGTCTGAAAATCTGACCTACATGGGCTACCACTAAAACCTTGTCACGCTCCAGTACCGAAATACGGAGACGGACTAGGCCAGCTACACCATATGAGGTACGTAACGTCATACGGCGATCGTGGCTGTCGAGAGACTAGGGGGTACATGCTACAATCAAGTCTCCTATGGTCCCACAGAGTTCTATGTCTCAATCAATCAAATCACATCAGCAAAAGATGAGCATTAAAGATAAAGCAGTAAGGCGTCCCCGACGCTGTATCAAAATGATCATGAGAGACTAGCTTCATAATTTAGCTATCTCGGAGAGTCAGGAGTACAAAATTATACACAGCTGCAGTCTGTTTAATTACAATTATGTACTGACACAAAATATCAAGTAATCCGGCTAACAGGTGCCGGTGGCTAAACGCCGCAAAAGTATAAGCAGGAGTGGTGGAGAAGAAACCCACTCGAGTTCCCGAACTGCCATGCTCCTAGTATGCACCATGGATGTCAGGGAGGAAGATCGTGTCCTCTGGCTCTGCTACGGGATCTGGCCAAACAAAACCAGCGGGGTCAGCCCCGAATAGCAAGTACCGCCAAAGGGGCACAAGAGTTAAGACTAAACCCAGTTAATAGAATGAATGATAATAGTAATACTTATGCTACCATTATAGGGTGGCGCCACATCCTCGAACCCATATGGCACCCTTACAACCAAACAAGGACAAAAGGTGCCGCATGGAGTCGGGACGCGTCGTACTCTATAACTTTCGCATAAGTTAAAGGGTATAAACAATAAAAATCTCCTGATCGTGACTTCGGTCGATAGCCTATCGCAGCACAATAACCAACCCAACAATCAAACAAGAACATGGGTTGGATCATGTACCACGATAAACCATGTTCCTCGGTCATTCACAGAAGTAGCACTTCACAACCAGAATAAGTCTTCCGTTCATAACTTCGGTCCACAGCCTATCATAGTACGATAACCAACCCAACAATCAAACAAGAACATGGGTTGGATCACGTACCATGACAGTCTGCTTCCCTTAGTTACTCACGGAAGGTAATAGGATACAAGCAAGTCGTTTTCACGGCCAATCAAGTCTACGCGTTTCTAGTGGAACGAGGTTATCCTCGCGTCATGTTATTAGAAAATCCTCAGATCGTATCTTTCCAGCAAGGCTAGCCAACCCAGGGGTTCGCGTAGACAGGTATGATTGAGCACTGGTCCCTCGCAAGGCCACCTTGCTAAAATATATAATATGTAGCAGGAATTAATCGGATACAGTCATCCACTCGTTGCAGATGACACAGTATCCGTGGAGACCAGCCGGCGCATCAAGACAGCATCTCAAGGCGGCTGGTGTAACACGATCTCGGGATTTTGCCCTCTCCATGCATATAGTATATTTAGTTGCCTAGTTTAACCCTAGGTGAAATCTTGGACTCACATGCTGTGGCCTGCATGATTATCCTCCTAAGGTCGTACTTTAGTACGAGTACCCTAAAGAGGATCCATGTCAATCAGTATGTCAACATGTTCTACCCTCCTTAGTGTAATGCATCATTGCAAATACGCCACGTGGAGTTACGAGTCTTTTGTCGAGCATGAACAAGAACTGGGACATTCATGTACATGTATCAGGTAGGAACACTTTGTTCTCCGGGGTCACATTAGTGCTCATATCATGCTCGGGACAAAAGGCGTAAGGATATAAAATGGACATATAATATATATATATATAATAATAATAATAATAAAGTAACAATATGGGGCACAAAAGTCCATGCGGCCCAAGGGGAGTGAGTCCATGCGGCCGGGTCAATACTGGTTCATGCGGCTGGGACTACACGCTCATGCGGCTCAGAGAGCCCCAAGGCGCATGCGGCTGGAAGGTCAGGTTCATACGGACGAAGGGGTGTCAGCGTATACGGCTGCGAAGGGAGCAATCGCCAGGCGGCCGGGGTTCAACAGCATATGCGGCTAGGATCAGACGAAGTCCTATGCGGCTGAGCATGGGCGATACATATGCGGCTGGATGATGGATGAGCTTTATGCGGCCCAAAACAGTGGCGCATATGCGGCTGGGTGCAAAAGAACTCATGCGGCTGCGAAGGCTAGCCGCATGAAGTCCATGCGACAGGGGCTCATGCGGCTGGGTCTGAACAAGGCTATGCGGCTGCGAAGGACTTTCCATGCGGCTGAGCTCGAAAGAGTCTCATGCGGCTAGATAGGCCATGCGGCCAGAGACTTGCCGCATGAAGATTCATGCGGTCAAGTACTGCTCTTCTTCTCCACTTGTCCGAGAAGAGGAGCCAAGCAACCATGGCTTCCAAACTACACAAAACCTTTATCCGGAGCCCAAATCGAAACTTCCTTAGGTCAAAATGGGGTAGAACAAAATTCTCTACAACATGGAACCATCAAAACTTAAAAATAATGAAGTTTGCTAGATCAAAACCAAGAAAATCCGAAAATGGCTAAAACCTAGATCTACAAAGATTAAAGCTTCAAAATGGAAAACTTCAAGTTCTAAACTAGTATAGAATAAGGAGAAGAACATATTTTGACAAATAATTTTGTAAGAAATCATCAACAATATTTATGGATCCATCTCTTGAGCAAGTTGGTACTTGCCTTGGTTGGTGGAGGAAAGTAAATGAGAGAAAATAAATGAAAGGAGAGAGAATGATTTGAGTTATTATATAGAATCTTGAACCCATGGGTTCATGATGAACCAAGGTGAACCAAGAATAGGTTCTCCAAATGAGCCAAAACTGTATGCCCAAATGCAGATAATAAATTACGAAATAATAATATTTTTTTGAATATTTTTGGGAAATACATGAAGAAATACAGCATATAAATACAGTATAAATACAAGGTAGATACGGTTTATCGGTTTACGTATTAAAATATGTATTCCAGGATCGGGGAGTGACACCATTGAAGAGAGGCAAGTACACCTTGCCGAATGTTGGACGATTTCTATTTCGTTTGTTCCATTCTTCTTATTGTTACATTCTAAGCATCTTTAGAACTTGGAGTTTTCCATTTTGATGGTTCGATTGTTGTAGATCTAGCTTTGAAGTAATTTTAGTTTTCATGGGTTTTGATCTATTTAATCTTGTTATTCTCGAGTTTTGATGGTTCTATGTTGTAGAGCATTTCATTCTGCCCCGTTTTGACCCAAGGAAGTTCGGATTTGGGCTCCGGATGATGGAGTCATGGAGCTTGAGAATTTGGCTCTCATGGTGTTCTTCTTCTCGGAATTTTTGGAGAAGAAGAACTGTGCTTGACTTGACCGCATGAACATTTCATGCGGCAAGTGTTCTCCAAGCCGCATGGACTTTTCCCCACTTAGCCACATATGCGCCCTTGCCTCTCCTGGCCGCATGAACTTGTACTCCTTCTTAGTCGCATGAGCTCTTGAACTGACATGGCCGCATGAGCTCCTAGTTGAGCCGCATGCACCCCCTTCATATCCTGACCGCATAGGCGTATAACCTGTCTGGCCGCAGAAGGCCTTGCTTCCGAGCCGCATATGCATCAGCACCCTTGGCCGCATGAGGCTTAGTCCATTATCAGCCACATATGCACCCTTCACTCCCAGCCGCATAAGCAGTCACGTTGACCCAGCCGCATGGGCTTCTACTAAGCCGCATGCGCCTCCTTCTATACCCAGCCGCATGATACTACACTTTCCAGCCGCGTGGACCCGAACTCCTTCTTAGCCGCATGGGCTGTTCTCCTCCCAACCGCATGTGATCACTTCTTGGCCGCATATGCCTGAGCTGCATAACTTTCCAATAGCCCTGTGTACTGTTAATTATCATTATTTGCCCACGTACTTGATAAATCACGATTTGATTGACATGACTGAAATAAAAAATTGTACATGACATGGTGTGACAAGGAAATAGCATGACTTGATAGTGACCCTGAGCCGCAGGACTCCTTCCTGTGCCTTGTCCAGCTACTTAATTATTGTTATTATTATTTTTCTATTGTTATTTGATCTTTACTGATGACTTGTGTCTTGTAACCTCAGCATAACTTGAGTCTCCTGATTGAATGCTTGCACTATACTGTCTGGCACATCTACCCTAAACACGACAGTGGCCCGTAGTGGTGCACTCCTGATTTATGACCTGACATGACCTGATGGTGGCCCGTCGTGGCGCACTCTTGACCAGTAAACTTGACATGATAATGACATGATAGTGGCCCGTCGTGGCGCACTCCTGACAAGTAAACCAGACATGATACTCCTTGAAATGCTGTTGCGACGGCTACCTGACATGACATGACCTGTATAAATAACCCGGACACCGTGGATGATTGTGCTTGTACAACTAATCCAGTCATGTCTTGCATCATGTCTAGGAGGAGACTCCTGAGTACCACGGTCAGGAATACCTACTGAAATGGACTAAGGTTAAAGACTAGAATAATTCACTAGACATGAGGAGATGTTCCCCAGTTACAGGCGATCCCGTTATCCCGGCCGCAAATATTTGGACTTGTAGCCTGCCGACGAGTAGGGCACATTCCAGCCCACTGTTATGTGGGGCACCCTCTATTGTCACTATAATGATTGAACTCTCTAAATTGTCACCATAATAATTGCCTGGATAACCTGGATAGCTGCAGGGCCTGTGACTACTTGGAGCATCTCATTGCATCTTGTTAGTAACTAGGATTGTGATAACCCTAGTTAGTTAATGTAGAAAGTCATAGGCGATGATTGGCCGTGAATGCTTGGATGGAGTCTAGTCCAGTATAGTATTGTCTAGAAGTGATTGATTGAAAGATCGTACCAGAATGATTGAATAATTGTCACTCCAGATTGTTACTATAATGATTGTACTCTGTATTGTCACTCTCTCACTGTTACTTAATGATTGTCACCTCTAGCAATAAATGATCAGAGACTAAGTTCTGTTCAGGCGAAGGATTACAATCTCGGTCCTTATTTGGTTTAAGGGTTGTAACCTGGTTTCTGGAACAGTTCCTTCGTCCTCTCTTCGTATATTGCCTGGCTCTATTTATTTAACATGTTCTCCTGTTTACTTTATGTCAAATGATGATTTACTTACTGTCTCTCTATGTTCGGGAAGAGTGCATTGGTACTGCACGAATCTCGATCCTCCTTTACTTATTGCTTTCTCTCCCTGTTGATTGTCTATGATTGTTGGTTTTAAGTTCATAGTTCGGCCTCCTTTGTGGTACTTGCTATTTGGGGTCTGACCCCACTGGTTTTGCATGGCCAGGTTCTAATAGAAGAGCCCGAAGGATCTACCGCACCATCTCTCGACGGTGACCAGCCGGAGCACCAGAGTGTCTCAGTGGGTTTCTTTTATTCTCCCACTGATATGTAAATTCTCCTCTTGTAACGTTTAGCCCCGAGCACGTGTTTAGCTCGTGTTTTGGTATTTTCCTTGATATTGTAGCCTACGGGCATAAACATGATATGTGTATTCTAGACTATAGCTAGTCCTTATCATGTACGACTAATACTCTAGCTAGTCCTCAGTTCTGTGGTACTGGCTTCATGATCAGTCATGTATATATGGTTCGGGACGCCTTACTATTGTATGTATGATGATCGTACTCTTTGCTCTTGTATAATTGCCTGTGATTGAGATACCTAGGATTGTTAAACCTTAGGATCGACTGATGGCTTGTAGAGTAACCCCATGTCTTGACAGCTTATACGGGATTTCAGAGTATTAACATACTTTGGGATTGTGTAGCTGGCTGTGTACGCCTCCGTCCAGTATTCTGGTTCTGGGGCGTGACATAATGCCCAAACAAGAAGAAGAAAAATAAACTAGGGTTTGGAGAAAGAGATCTGAGAAATTAGAAGAGAGCAAAAATTAAAATAAAGTAGGTTTGAAAAAATTGATGTTCTTGTTCTTGTTGTTCTTGTTCTTATTCTTTTTCTTGTTCTTGTTCTTGTTCTTGTTCTTCTTGTTCTTCTTCTTGTGAGGAAAGAGATGAGAGCAAAAATAAAATAAAAAGTTGACTTATACTCACATGTTGGCTAGTCCAGCGTAATTTTTTCAATGGCAAACTTGTAAGTAAATCAAAGTTTGCTTTTGGCTAGTCCTGATCAACTTTTGATGTGCCCTTATAAAAAATCTAACTTTATATCTACATAATGAACTATGAATGAAAGTACTTAGAACGGAAGAAATGAGGGAAAAAATTGTCTTGGAAGTTTAAAAATATTAGATTTTATTGTCTTTTCAATAATTTTGTATTGATTTTTTTTTCTAATTCAATGTATTGTGTGTTTATAATCTTAACATCTAGGGAAAATATATATTGTATGTGTCTCGTGTCACATAAGAATCACATCATATTACAAGATATTATGGTTGGAGATGCTCAGGGTCGGCCATGATCTTATGAGAGTCCGACACGAACTTCAAAAATGAATCCACATAAATAATGTAAAAACAAAACTAAAACAAAACGTTAAAAAAAAACTATTATCAAACAAGAATTAGAACTAAAAAATACTCACATATGCAAGCCTAACATAGTAGCTACTACACTATAAATTTATTTTGCATCAAATAGGATAATATAAAACATACTAAATCAAATTTAGATAATATATATATATATATATATATATATATATATATATATATATATATATATATATATATATATATATTATTTTTTTTGGGTCATCGAAATTCGTAAGTCCTGTGCTCTATTAAAGTCAAGAAGAAACCGTAGGGGTCATGCTCACTTGTGGGCGCCGGAAGGCTCCACGTGTGCTTTCTTGGAGATATTTTTATTTTTTATATATTTTTTTAAGTGACAGCTTCACGTAGGGCTTTCTAGTAGTGGCAAAGCTTATCCGGGTCCGCACCGGGGAGCTTTTGTGCGTGGGGCCACGTACTCGTCTCCTTGTCGAGAGCCGGTGAGAGACTGCCACGCGGAGGAGGGGCTGCATGCGCATGGGGGGGTTTTGTCAACGATACGTAAACCAGAGATTTGGCACTCGAAGAGTGACAGAGTTCAGAAGCAACGTTAGAAGAAGCTGAGGGGAGCTTTGCTATGCCTAAAACCAAATGCTTACTATCCTCTTCCACCAGTCGTGTAGAATTTTGATTGGAGGAAAAAAATGGTGGAGTCGGATGAAACTCATATAGCAGAAATTATGAAAAAAGGTGGGACCCAATGAGACTCATATATATAGAAGTGAGATAGAGAAAGATTGTAAGAAGATTGTAAAAAATTGATTGTAGACATTTTTTCAGCTGAATTAGGGATCAAGTTTTGAGGGAAATGGGAAGAGAGGTTCGAGTAGTTCTTTCACTATTGATGGCGTCTGTCTGTTTTGTACAGTTGTTTGATAATGGACGGAACTTTATAGGGAAAGAGACAGCGTGGTTTGGACTATTTCTTTGATGGGGCTAGCTTTGGACTTGGGATTAAGTATTAAACTGTTAATTAGTAGCAAATTTCAGATGCTGTGGATAAGAATTAACTGGAAGAACCATGACTGCATATGATTGAAGAATTAATTATAGAGAGAGTTTAAGTTAGTACGCATACGCGGAACCAGGTAAAGTTCACCCATTATAAGGGGCAGCGGTTAAAACTTTTCTGTGCCTCTAAAAACGATTATGACAGACTATTTAAAGTTGTTCAAAAAAAAAAAAAAAAAGACAGACTACTTGAAGGAACATATTTGTCATATTCGGAATCCATTGTGAGGATATAAAATGCTGCTAATGTAGTACAAACGATGAAGTCTAGAGATCATTTGTTTTTATATGTGATTTCGTTTAGGAGATACAACACGTTGAGAGAGCTAGAATTTGGATTTACTGTCATTCAGAGCATAGATTTTTTCTCGGTTATAGATGAAGTTAAAGATCAGAAAGGTAGCTGAACGAGTGAGTGCGTCGTCTTTGTCTTTGTTTTGGGACGTTGGTTTGACATATTTTGAGGGAACTTAATCGTCACATCTTTGAAAGTTATCCCCAAGTAATTTAGCTATACAAAAAATATAGAAGCTTTTATATATATTATATTATATATATATAATATATATATATATATATAATTATATATATATATATATATATTAAAAGTGTCTTGTACGTATTTTAACTTTTTTTAATTAACTCAGAAAACTACTTAGGAAGACCAAATGGCAGTCTTCGTAATTACTAAGTTGTCTTTATTGAAATTAATGAACCATTTAAATTAATATAGTTTACAATGATATTTTTTGGAAGAAAAATTCTCCGACGATTATATATATATATATATAATATATATATAATATAATATATATATAAGATAT
Source organism: Iris pallida (assembly GCA_029216955.1). Lineage (NCBI taxonomy): Eukaryota > Viridiplantae > Streptophyta > Magnoliopsida > Asparagales > Iridaceae > Iris > Iris pallida. Next base: position 4,358 of record JANAVB010044892.1, on the reverse strand, counting down.
ATATATATATCTATATATATATATATGCAATGACCTCTAGCCTAGTCGTTAAGAGAGATGCATGTGGCCAAGTGGTCGGGAGTTCGAGCCCCAGTGGAGGCGAGTTCGCCACAAGTACCCATTGCTTCAAAAATATATATATATATATATATTATATATATATATATATATATATTATATATATATAACTCAAACAAGATCCAACAGATTAAACATGCACTACTAAAATACAACGATTTAGCGACGGTCCTATCCGTTGCTAATTGAAATTTACGACGGATATGAGCTGAAAAAATCTTCGAAAATAACCTCGTCGCTAAAACTAGTCCGTCACTAGTCCGTCGCTTATGACTACTTAGCGACGGATTACCGTTGGCAACATCAAAACAGTTAGCGACAGCTAGTCGACGATTTCTGTCAACTTCGACAGTCTAAAATTGTAATGTAGGAACATTTGGCGACGGCGCTATCCGTCGTTAAACGCGTATCTGAGGGTTTTTGATACGCAAAATATGTCACTAATCCGTCGCTAATCCGTCAGCAACCTCGTCGGATGAGCGGCGGAGTAGCGACGGATATTCCGTCGACACGCTCCTGGATATCTTTCATAATTCCAGGACCTCGACGACGGATAGCCCGTCGGGTTTTAGTCGTCCATCCGTCGCAAACTGGGAATCCCCTAGTAGCGACGGATAGTCCGTCGGAAAGTAGCCGCCAGTCTGTCGGTATCTGGAAATATTTTAAAAAAAATAGCATAAAATTGGGCATTCCCAATATTACACAATTCCAATATACAAAACACACAAATAATTCCAAGCAATTCCAATATATACAATTCCAATATACAAAACACAAATATTCAATATTCAATATTCAATATTCAATAAAACACATAAACAATTCCAACACACAAATATTCCAATATACAAAACACACAAACAAGTCAATACACAAATATCCCAAGCATTCAAATTGTTCACACAAAACACACAAATATTCAATATTTAAACACAAATATTCAATATTCAATAAAAAGGAAAATCGACTCTGCCTCAGCAAAGACCGCAAGTCAGATGATGAATCCTCACAGCCAGGGATCATAGTTGCGTTGAGCCATGTACCATTCTATCAGCCACTTTGCATACGAAGGCTCAATCTGGTTGAGGTCTTCTGTAGGGACAGGAGGGTCAGCCCCGATGCTACTACTCTCTGACGGTGGCTCCTCCTTAACTTTAACCTTGGGAGCAATCTCTTCCCTGATGGTCATCGGTTCTTCTTTGACCTCGACCTTTGGTAACACCTCTTCCTTAACAGTCATCGGCTCTTATTTGACGATGGGGACTTCCTCCGTGTCGACCTCCAAGGATTCCTTGCGTCGGCCCCTTCCTCGGCTAGCAGCACCACCTCGAGGAGACTTGGAAGACATCTCTCTGACAACATAAATTTTCATATATGGTAAAAAAATTTACTCAAATTATAAAAAAAGTAAAAAGTTTATCGAAATTGTAATCGGAGTAATGAAACGACATTGGAGATGGCGTGTCGTAGTGGTCGGACGGGAAGGGGGGTGATGCGCCGCCACCCATGACGCGCTAGGGGGATGCCTACAAATAATAGGGACACTGACGCACAAACAGGAAGGATCAGTGCTTTCTAGTTCTCTTCCATCCATCCATTCCTCCGTTCTGATCAAGCTTCTTCCTTCTCCTCTCCTCCCCCATGGCTCTGGACCCATCTGCTCCTCCCTACTTCCCTTCTTCTTATTTGATCACTCTCTCACAGCCACATATGATATCCAGCTCAAGTGTAGAGTCGGAGGAGAAGAAGTGGGCAGGAAGAGGAGGGGGAAGCACAGCCGGCGGCATGACCTGGAGGAAGTACAGAGGTTTTGTTGGAGGTGCTAGCGAGTTTCCCAGGATGGTGTTGAGGAGCAAGTGTAGAAGGAAGAAGCCATTATGACGTTGGTAGCATATGAGAGTAAAATCTGTATCACAAGACTAACAGAATTACAATATAATCATGTGCTCACCAATAACCGGATGTAACTAGAGTCGTTGGGCCTATCGTGCAGTAATTGGTGGATCCGCTGGTATAGGCCGGATGTACTTAGTATCTACTGTATCAGATTAGTATCGGTCTATCGGTTTGGTATAGGACGTATCAGATTGGTATCGATCTATCGGTTTGGTATCGACATATCCGATATGTACATGTATCGGCCGTATAGCTAGAATTCATATTGTTCTTATCGATTTGGTATTGGTCATATCCGATAGGTATCGGCCGTGTTGGATTAGTATCGACCATTTAGGATTAGAATCGTGAAAGGTTTAGTAACAACTGTACTTGAATTTCTCTCTTCTCGAGCTAGAATACCATTGCAAGAGAGTCACCAGATCGTGATTGACCAGTTACAGTAACATACATGCTTCCTTTTCCATCAGAAAAAGCGAGATTAAAAAGGAAGCATGTATGTTCTGTAACTGGCCAGCTACGCTCTCGTGACTCTCTTGCAATGGTAATCTAGCTCTAGAAGAGAGAAATCCAAGTACAGTTGTTACTAAACCTTCCACGATACTAATCTGAAATGGTCTATACTAATCCAGCACGACCGATACCTATCGGATATGACCAATACCAAATCGATAAGGCCAATACGAATCCTAGCTATACGGCCGATACATATCGGATAGGACGGTACCAATTCACTAAGACCAATACCAACCGATACGGCCCATACCAAACCGATAGATCGATACTAATCCGATACGGTCAATACTTATAAGCACCTACGGTCGAGGAGGTTGATCCGCTGGTACATCCATGTACGATCAACGAAGTAACGATCCATTTCAATTTGGATGTGAAAAATCTGTATCGTAAGACAAACTAAACATAATTAGTTCGATACCGATATCGATACCGATACTGATTCCGATACTCAACGAAATAGTCCGATACCGATACATTTATACATGATATATATATATATATATATATATATATATATATATATATATATATATATATATATATATATATATATATATATATATTTGAAGAAAGTGTAATTAATTTCGGTAATCGCTCCCATTGGTATTCGAACTCTGCCCACAAGGGCCACATGCCTCCACACTAACCACTTTATTGGAAAAAGGGTAATTATCATTCAAAAAAGGTTCGATACATCTCAGCCAATATTCGTGGCTCCACGAGGTAAACTCATACATGACACATCATACTCAATGTCATGTAATAAAGCCCTAACCATGGTCTGAACTGACTCAAAAATGCACGCATTTCTCTCCCTTCATATATGTCACACCGCAGCAGCTAATCTAAGTCGAGCCTTCGAATACCATTGAAGACCGCTTCGCTTCCTTCTGACTATATTTTGCACCACCTCCGAAATAATGTAATTTATGTCTGCAGGAAGATGAAGTCGCCTTCTTATATATATATATATATATATATATATATATATATATATATATATATATATATATATATATATATATATATATATATATATATATATGACCGTGGTCTGAACTGACTCAAAAATGCACGCATTTCTCTCCCTTCATATATGTCACACCGCAGCAGCTAATCTGAGTCGAGCCTTCGAATACCATTGAAGACCGCTTCGCTTCCTACTGACTATATTTTGCACCACCTACGAAATAATATAATTTATGTCTGCAGGAAGATGAAGTCGCCTTATTATATGTATATATATACATATATATATATATATATATATATATATATATATATATATGGAAAAAGGCCAAAATGTTGGCAGCCTTTACAAGTACACCCCACCAAAAGAAAAGCAAAACGTGAATTACAATGGCAAAACAGATGTAACACTACTAAAATAATCCCTTTTAGCAACATCCTAAAAGGGAAATCCGTCGCTAATTTCTATTAGCGACGAAAATTGGATGTCGCGTATAGGCTTGTCGCAGATTACGATTTTGTCGCAATTCGTCGTTAGTTGCGACGTAACGTCTCGTGTCGCTATACGTCGCAACATTAGCGACAGATAGCGACGTCATCATACGTCGCCAATATAGCAACGTAGGGCGACCACTTAGCGACGTTTGCATATCAAAATTACTGATACGGTTTTGCCGACTCTTTAGCGACGGAGTATTCCGTCGCTAACCTATCTTGATACATGTTTGACGAAGCTAGTCGGTAATCCGTCGCTATATATTTAAATGAGCCGACGGTATTCCGTCGCTAAGTCGTCGCTGAGCGACGGAGTAGCGACGGATATGTTTTAGCGACGAGGTTATTCCCGACGGCTGTTTTACACCAAATATCTACGGTAATCCGTCGGTATTTTTTTG
>JANAVB010044891.1:0-66648 GCA_029216955.1 Iris pallida | reverse complement strand
ACGATAGAGGCTCGAAAAGCGACGGCCGCTCTGCCTTACTCCTTGGACGATCGATATGCACTTGGCTCGGAGAGATCTGCTTGCGTGGACGAAGAAATGCTCTTCTTGCTCTCCTCGTGTTCTCTCCTGGCTTCTCTCTCTCTCTGTGATTATCAAAAAAGGGGGAGCTCTCTCTGTATATCTGTCTCTCTTTTTTTTATTCTCTAGTTGCCGGGGGGTTTGCAAGGGAATGATGCTGGCTATTTATAGGAGTGGGGGTGATCATTGGGTTTGCTAATGATCATTTGTTTGGAATGTCGCGCTCCTTCAATCTATCTGAACCCTTGATCCTGTTACAATAATCTAGGCCCATTATGCGATAGCACGTAATTTGTTAGAAATTAATGCTAACTGCTTTAAATCTTCATGATTGATTATGCCAATGTCCGATTGCTCGCCACGTGTCCCATTAGCTTGATAATAAATGATATGCCCTGATCTTAGTAATTATGACGATGATGTCAAATATACTTGTTGGGATTCGGTTAAATCCTTGATTGATCCGATGCCATGTGTTTTGATTGTGGGTCCTGCCAGAGCCGCATAGGATGGGCAACACTTGAATCGCAGGGAGATACTCTTCGTGAGCCGCATAGGACAATGCTTCATCGAGCCGCAGGGAACGAACTCTCAATGAGCCGCATATGCATAGTCTTTGCGAGCCGCATGAGCTAGTGTTGTATTGAGCCGCAGGGGCTGAGCTCTCAGTGGGCCGCATATGGCTGATTTCTGCTAATCATATAGGGTGACTTCTCAGTGAGCCGCATGAAGTTGTTCTCTATTTAAGCCGCATGAGATTTGCCACGTGGCAACCTAGGATTTCTGACGGATCGGGTCAGAGATCTTCTTCTTTTCCCGAAGAGTCTGTCATTATGGCAGAGCCATTATGACACTTTATGCCAGAGCTGCCACAGTCATCAAATCGTGTCAGAGCATTAAATGAGGCCACTATTCAAAGGGCCGGCTGTAGGAAAGGATCACAAGGGGACACGTGTCATCGATCGAGCCGCATATTCCTGCTGAACCGCATACACTCTCAAGCCACATGAGACTGAGAGTCTTCTTTTGAACTGTATAAGATAGCTCCCATATGAGCCGCATGGGCTTCGTATCCGGAGCCGTATGGACCATTATTCTGATATTTTCCATGCTTCTACAGGACCCCTTTAAAGTTTTCAATTTACAAAATTGAAACACTTTGAATAAGAAGCATGGTCCCGTTCATGCCGCATAAGTGTCCCAGCCGCATAGATTCATCTGTCCGCATAGGCTCTTTGCCACGTGCCCTGACCACGTGTGCAAATTTTCATTAAATGCCCTTGATTCGTTTTGATTTAACGCCGTCTTTTGGAGGAGGATCCCAAGGGTCGGTTTTGCCTTGACTGAAGCGTTTTGCCTTTATCTTTTCAGGCGGCACGTAATCCTGAGACGTCTGTTTATTTTTATGGGTCTCTTTCGCCTATAAATAGGAGTCTTTTAGTCTCTTGGGGGTTTCTTTACCTTCTCTCTTTGCTCGAATTCCCTGTTGCCGTCTTTGCTTTTCGTCTTCTTCCTTCAACGATCGACAATGGCTCCCAAGAAGGCTGCTGCGTCGAAAGTCGTGAAGGGTAAGACAGTTGCTTCTACGACGACTGCAGCGACGAACGTAGTCACTCCTCCGCCGGCTGCTGTGCGTTCTATCCATCCGGACGTTCACCCGCCTATCGCTGGTAAGGGTCGTCTGAAAACCCTAGCCGTTTCCATGGCTCTGCTGCATACTTTATGCACAAGCCGCATGTACGGGGCTTATCGATGTAACTACATAAGCCTTTCGCCCCATGGGGCCGCATGAGCTTGTTATACTCGATCTGAGCCGCATATGTGTTTTTGATTTGGGCCGCATAAGCGTTGCTCACTTTTTGAACCGTATAAACTCGCTCGCTTGCATCCGCATCCGCTCGCATGAGTTTGGCTTCGTAGGCGTGCTTAACCTGAACTGCATGGGTCTATAAGCTCGTCTGAATTTGAGTTGACTCGGCTAACTCGGAGCCGCATGAGGCTATGATGCACCGAACCGTATGGACGTATCTAATGCTGAGCCGCATGAGGCTGTGACGACCCGAGCCGCATAGACTCAGATGATCTTTCCAATGTTTCTGTTTTTTGACTATCTTCTAACCTCATTTCTTTCGTCTTTCTCCAGTGAATCTGCCCGTAAATCCTGCTGGGGAGCTTATAGTGGGTTCGAATCAATTCGCCCTGGGCGTGCGTCTTGACGACTTAATTAGGCATGTGTTGAATCAGTTCCCTACTAATGAGCCTTCGGAGAGGTTGAAGGCCATTGAGGATCAGACCCTCCATTACCTCCGTTCCATGATGAATACTGGGAAGCTGGATGGAAAATTCCTGAAGCCTTTGTTCCTTTTTGGTGATGCTTTAATCATCAAGAATCCCCGAGTTTTAGAGATTTCCGAGAACTGGGATTTTTCTTTGGATGGGGTGGTAATCCATATTCCTCTAATGGAACGTCATTATCCTTTGTCATGGTTCAATATGGTGTTGCTGGAAAGGAAGATGGTGTGTAACTTAACTCCCACTCAATCAGGGATGTTGATGGGCAACATCCATTATAATCCGAATATGCGGTCAGCGTATGCGGGTAAGGATTCCGTCCTCCGGTATATGATGGGTCTGGCCCCGAACTCTTTCATGAATGTATACGGTCCCAACTTCACACTTACTCAAGCTAATACTTTCCTGAATCGGCTTGTTCGCAAGAAGTCTTATCCTGTTGGTAGACTGGCACTGCCGAACTGGATTAACCCCACCTCTACGTGGGCCCAGTTGACTACTTGGGTTTTGCAGACCTATGGAATATTCTTGCGGGAGGTGGGGCTTTACCATGCCATTCGAGGCACTTGTCACGGGCTTCCCATTAATAAACCACTGTTCGTAGCGCTCTTGGAGATGTATAGCCGACGAACGGGGACATTCTTTGCACCAGTAGGGGAGCTGGGGCTTGCTCTTCACGAGATGTATACTATCTCTAAACTTCCATGGGGGAATGAGCCTTTCGAGGTGTATACCCCATCGAATGAGGAGTTCGAGTCCTTGGACAGGCAACTCCCGGGTTCTGTTACGGTGTATCGGGAGTTGTTATGCCACCATAGTGCTTGTCATCAGATGGCTATAAAAACGACGGATAGCTCCGAGGGGACCGCTTCCCATACCACATCCTGGATTAATTATCTTTTTAGGGTTGATCCTTCTGGCGAAGTTACTCCCCGAGCCCCTCGAACGCATGCAGAGGTAAGGGATCTGATGTCGAGTGTCAAGAAGTCGCGATCCAAGAGCGATATATTCGGGAGTCAAGCTGACTCTCTTAGTTATTTTCACTACGGGACCATACAGATGTCGGAGAAGGCACTTCTGGCTGGATTTTTAATGATATGGCTACGGAACTGCGTAGTCTCGGGAGGAGTGGGTTCTATCGAGAGGATTGGTCGTCATTTCATCCTCCCTGCCGTTAAACTAGTATTCGGAGTTAGGCTGGCCCTCCTTCCTGCTATGGTGTACAGCATACACCATGGTCTGCGAACATTCTCGTCCAAGGTTATTGCTCGCAAGAAGACTTTGTATTTTGAGCGCGTAGAACTGCCCTTCCACTACCTGATGGGGTGGTTGGCGATGCACTACAAGTCTTTGCTGGGGCCTGGAATAGCGGAAGACGCTACAGCCGAAGATGCTTTCCTCTTGAAGTGCCATCACCGGTCTTGGAAATACAATACTATGCCAGCTTGTCGGAGGGCGCTGGCGAGAGTGGATGGGTGTGACCTCTTTGTGTCTGTTCCTTCTTTTTCTGATGAGGAAGTGAGGAAGGTACACCTTGATGGTACTGGACCTTCTCATTTTCTGTCTCCGGATATGCTTGCTTGGTTGCGCAATATCCGCCCCGCGCATCTGGTTTATCACAACCGGGATAATGTGTACTTGGAGCCTTACCTACCTAGTAGGTTTTCCCGCCAATTTGGCTATAGCCAGTTGTTCCTTGATTGTCCCAACTCTTGTTTGGGTTTTGAAGGCTGTGTTCTTGACGGCGTCCGAGCGTGGAATTATTATGACGCTTATCATACTCGGGCCAGCTTCTCGGTTCCCGATGCTAAGGCGCCGAGGGAAATTTTGTACGTGGCTGCTTTGTATCACGTTATGGCGAACAAGCCTCCTGTTAACTTTGATCCGAGTACCAGTTTCATCGTAGGTACTGGTTTAGAGGAGAAGCCCAAGGGGCTAAGGCTAGAAAGCAACTGGTGCTCCAGATTCCTCTCCCTGAATCAGAACCTTCCGAGTCGGCTGAGGAGGAGGATGATAGCGAAGACTCCCTTTCTGGTGGAGGTGAAGAAGTAGCGGATCAACCGCTTCCCACCCTCGATGAATCGGCGGAAGACCCGTTGCCTTCTACACAAGAGGAAGTAGTGAGGAAAGAACAGCCTCCAGCTGTGTCTGGTTCCTCACGTAAACGAGTCAGGCGCGAGTCTTCTGACAGCAGAAAGACCTTTTTCGTGATGAGAGCTGCCATTAAGTCTCGTGGATTACTTATTACCGAGAGGGGTGAAGGTACCGATGCTGCTCTGGAGGTAAGACTAAGTCGGAGTTATCTCTTTGTTGTAGTTTTCTTTCCACTCGGGGATATGACTTGATCATTTTTCTTTGTAGGCGTCTGACGAACCAGGCTCTCCTGAACCATCTACTGCCCCAGTAGTTAATCCGGCCCTTGCTGCTTTGATTGGCGACATGTGTGCCGCAGTTCTCTCTGCGGGGGCTCTCTCAGCGGCGGCCGAGGATTCCAAAGACGCTGAGGCCCCAGCCCGGGGTGACGAAAGTTTCCTTGGGCCCGTCTCCGAGATTGCTGGACTTCTCGGTGCGTCTCCTCCCGAGGATGCAAGGGCGGATGAGTCTATTACTCTTGACTCGGAGGCTGTTGGTGAAGAGGTTGTGATGGCTGTAGGCGAACCCCAGCCTCCACACTCCTCCACTGGTAAGCTGAGCCACATATTGACCACCGAGGGGGCTTATTTGCTCCATCGACATATCCTTCGGGTCAAGTCGATTCATGGTTGCCTTGGCCCTGCAGGTCCTGACCCTTTACCTCCCGTCGCAGATGTTCTCGGGGAAGGCCCGGTCTGCCGTGATCTGGGCGAAAGAAGCGTTTCCTCTCCTTCGTCATCGCATGTTGAGGGACATCCTGCCAGCTCTGGGCAGATGGGGATGGAGTTGATGCTGGCCCCGGCCTCGTCTTCGGCTGCTTATACGGCTCCGGAGATCGACTTCTCGACCCTGCCGAGAATCCAAATTCTGCGGGCCGCTGAAGAGGAATTGGCCGATGTTCAAGCTTCCTTCCGTACAGAGTTGGTTTCTCTTGTGGCAGGAGCGACAGATTCTGTCGCGTCTTCTTCCGCGCTGCCAGCCACACTCCCGTTGACACCGGCTTCCTCGGAGGCTCTGAACGAGGTGACGCAGGATGTGGTTGACAGCTTCTATTGTCACTTAGGGAGGGGTGTAAACGCTGCCGTGGAACGGGGGATCCCTTTTTCTCTGTCTCTGCGGGGCGCTCGAGGTCAAATCGACACTCTGAAGGGTCTTCCTGGCGGGGTGGGGTTAGCCGCGCTCCTGGAACCGAAGTTGACAGAGGCTGACCAGCTTGTGACCCAACTTCTGGCAGTACGGCAGACTGGCTTGCCTGCTGCGATTGAACGGTTGTGGGGTTTCCTGGTTGCTGCTCGTGACAGGATCAAGCTCGCTCGAGAAACTGCCGGGCCGGCTGTGCAGGGGGACCTTGACAAGTTCTCCGTCTCCTATGACCGACTGGGTCGTCGGAGTCAGGCTTGTAGGGCCCGGGAAGAATCTGCCTCTCGTGGAATAGCTGACACGAAGAAGCAGATTCTCGCACTCCAGAAGGAGTTGGCCTTCTTAGAGTCAGAGCGGGAGGCTGCTCATACAGAACAGGAGTCGATCGCTCGGGAGGCCGAGAGGGTTTTCCGATCTTCTGTCAACCTGGAGCGGGCCTTCAAGAAGTTTGAGGACAACTGGCAAGCCCATGCTCATCTGGAGGATGCGGCGGTGCTGAACCAGGAGGCGGAGCGTCGAGCCAAACAGAGGCTTGAGCGGTCGGTTGCCTTGATAAAGGACCGTCTCACGGTGTTATGTGCTCCAGAGCAGTGATCCGCCCTCTGTCTTCTTCTTCTTCTTTTTTTCTCTTTTAATTTTTGTAAGGGGTGTGATCCCCGCTGATGTAGCCCTTTGATTTTTGAATAAATGAGGATGTTTCAACTCATCTTTTCTTTCTTATACTTGCGGTATTTATGGAACCGGACTTGCTGGAGGATTATTTGTGGACCTGTTACCCTAGGTGTACCTTGGCTTTAGGTACGGATAACAAGTTTGGTCATTTGGAGCAGCCATGGCAAAGTGGTCATGGGTGTTCTTGGTGTTGGGGGAAGGAATGCCGTAGAGCAACTGGGCTCCCGGGGCATGGTAAGATGGTGGATTTATGCTAAGAAGCTTAGCAAGGGATATTTGTGGACCTATTATCCTTGGCGTACCCTGGTTCAGGATACGGATAATGGGATGAAAGGAAACCAATCACATTTGCTCAGAGGTTATGATGACATAACAAACGTGAAGGTTTTACCGTGAAATCTTCCTGCTCAGAGGTAATGAGAACATGGCAGGGAAGACTTCACGGAAGCTATTTGTAGTAAATAGCGGATATTTGTGGTCAACAGAGAACATTTGTGGTCAACAGAGGACATTTATGGACCTATTATCCTTGTCGTACTTCGGTTGTGGGTACAGATAATAGGTTAAAAGAGGACCGGCATACTTGCTCAAAGGTAATGTGGATATGGCAAATATGACAATTTCTTCGACGGAGCCTTCCCATTCAGAGGTAATGAGGACGTGGCAGGAGTGGGCTCAATAAAGAGTGGGTACATAGAACGACTCAGAGGTAGGAGAACGTGGAAGTTCTATGCGAGGGGCGGTTTGTTTTTGGTGGAAGTGAAGACGACTCAGAGGTAATGAGGACATGGTCGTTTCGAAAATTGGTGGATCGACTACCCTTTTTGTGCACTGGGAGTGCGGGTAGTGGATCATGAGGGAGGATCTCTTCCAGGAAGAAAGTTCAGAGGTATAATCATACGTGACTTACTATCTGCAAGAGTGACCGGAATGTAAGTTCAGAGGCACCAGCCGGTACATAACTTGGTAATTTAGAATATTGAGGGAGTGAGAGTTCAGCGGCACCAGCGGGTGCATGGTTCGATAATCTGAAATAGGGTGGATGAGAGTTCAGTGGTACTAAAGGGGTACATGACTCAATAATCTGGAGAATGATGTTTAAACATAGTATTTCTTCAGGAACTTGCCGTTGACGGGCAACATGAGCAAGTCTCCGTTCTGCTTGGCGAGGCGGTAAGCACCGTTGGAGAATACGGCCTCGATGACAAATGGACCTTCCCATTTTGGCTGGAACTTGCCGGCGGTCTTGTGAGTCATGACCATTGGCCTGCAGACTGCCAGCACAAGATCGCCCACTTGGAATGTTCTAATTTTAACCTTCTTGTTGAAGGCTCCAGAGATGCGTGCTTGGTATAGCTCGATCCTTTGCTGAGCTAGGAGGCATTTTTCATCTAAGGCCTCCAACTCTTGTAGTCGACGTCGGTAGTTATCATCCGTTGTCAATTGATAGGTGAGGGCGACGCGGAGTGAGGGGATTTGAGTCTCCAATGGGAGGACTGCCTCACTCCCGTAAACCAGGGAAAAAGTGTATTCCCGGTGGCTGTTCGAACTGTGGTACGGTAAGCCCATAAGCATTCGCCGAGCTTTTCGTTCCAGTCACGTTTGTTGGAGGAGACAAACTTCTTGAGGAGTTTGATGATCGTTTTGTTGAATGCCTCTGCTAACCCATTTGCTGCCGGATTGTACGGTATCGAAGCGACATTCTGAATACGGTGCTTATCGCAGAACCGATAGAATGCGTGGCTTGCAAACTACGGACCATTGTCATGGATGATCCTTCGGGGTAATCCAAAGCGGTAGATGACGTGATGCTTAAGGAAGCTGATCACGTTTGAAGTCTTAACTTCTGCGAGTGGGACAGCTTTCGCCCATTTGGAGAAGTAATCAGTGATAGCAAGTATGAAGCGATGTCCTCGAAAGAAAGGTGGGGTGATTGGGCCAATGATATCCATTCCCCATGCTTCGAATGGCCAGGATGCCACTGTCGGATGTAGAAACTCCGATGGTTGGTGAATGAAGTCTGCGTGGACTTGGCAAGCTTTGCATTTTCTGGCATAGTCTATCGCGTCTGCCACCATTGTGGGCCAGTAGTAGCCCATTCGGCGAAGGCAATCTTGTAGTTTTGGGCCGGGCTGATGGGCCCCGCAGACACCGTCATGAGCTTCTCGCACGGCTTCTTTGGCTTCTGCGTTTGACAGGCACCGGAGTAATAATCCGTCATAGGAGCGGTGATACAGCATCTTCGTCTCTGTATCGTAGAAGAATCTGAGAGAACGCCGTCTGACAGAAGTAGCTTCCTTTGGGTTCTCAGGGAGGATGTCGTAGACGACGAAGTCGATGAATGGCTGTCTCCAGTCTGGTGCTTCGTCGACCGTCTAGGCGGAATAACTTGCCACAAATTGAACATTATTCTTGGGACAGACCAGTTCGTAGCCTATCACGTCAACCGAATGATGAGCCTGGTTTGGCACTGCTAAAGAAGCGGCAAGGCCTGCTAGAGCCTCGGCTTCGATATTTTGGAGTCTGGGAACGTGTTCGATGAAGAACCCCTCGAACGATGAGATAATGTTGATCGCAATTTGATGGTAGGGGATCATGTCTTCATGGCGGACCTCGTACGAGTCCCGGATCTGATTGACGATTAGTTGGGAGTCGCTGTACGCTTCAAGGTATTCTACCCCCAGCTCTCTTGCCAGTTGGAGACCAATGACCAAAGCATTATACTCGACCATATTGTTAGAGCAGGGTTCCGTGAGGGAGTAGACGCAATTGATCACCAGCCCGGTAGGAGAGATCAATACGACTCCGACCCCAACGACGATATTTCCCTTGGGTCCGGTTCTTGAAGCGCCATCGAAGAACATCCGTCATATGTTATCGTAGGTAGCTGTATTCGAATTGGCGACCTCATCTGGGATCTCTTCATAGATTCTGGATGACTCCGATCCTGGGTGGGCTGCCAAAAAGTCTGCCAGGGCTTGACCCTTGACAGCCTTCTGCGGGACGAAGAGCATATGATAGGTGGACAGCAATATTGCCCATGTAGCGAGGTGAGAGCTGAGTGCCCCTGGTTTAGTCATGAGGACTCTGAGAGGGTTGACTCGGGAGATTACATGTATGGTTTGCCCTGTAACGTAGTGTCGCGTCTTTTGAATGGCGAACACCAGGGCGAGGCATTCCTTCTCCACAGCAGTGTATCGGTGTTCTGGCCCAATCATCATTCGACTGAGGTAATATATGGCCTGCTCGTGGCCTGCGTCATTGCTTTGTGCCAGCAGGGCGCCAAGGGAGTGTTCCATTCCTCGTACGTAAAGCAAGAATGGTTTTCCAGGGACCGGGGCCACCAAAACTGGAGGATTTGATAAGTATTCCTTGATGCTGTCGAAAGCACGCTGGCATTCCTCGTCCCATACGAATGAGACTCCTTTCTTCATGAGGTGTGTGAATGGTCGGCACCGCCCGAAGAGGTTAGAAATGAACCTTCTAATGTAAGCTAGCCTTCCATGGAGGCCTCTAAGTTCGCGAAGATTTTTCGGGGAAGCCATCTCCATGATCGCCTTTGTTTTCTCGGGGTCTACATGGATACCCTGTGCAGTGATGATGAAGCCCAAGAACTTCCGGCTGGATACGTCCAAGAATGATTTCGTAGGGTTCATCTTCAGATTGTGGGCTCGCATTAGGTCGAATACCGTCCTCAGGTCCTGAAGATGATCTTCCTTACGACGACTCTTGACGGCGATGTCGTCGACATAGCATTCCACTGTCTTGCACAAATGTTCTCTGAAAATGATACTCATGGCTCGCTGATATGTAGCGCCAGCATTCTTTAGACCGAATGGCATGACTGTGTAGCAGTATGTGCCAATCGATGTTCGAAATGATGTGTGCTTTTCGTCGTCGGGAGACATCTTGATTTGATTGTACCCCGAGAATCCATCCATGAATGACATACGTTCAAAGCCGCATGTGTTGTCGATCATGATGTCTGTGATGGGGAGGGGAAATTCGTCTTTCGGACATACCTCATTTAGATTACGGAAGTCGATACAGATTCAGATCTTCCCATTCTTCTTAAGGACCGGAACTATGTTGGCGACCCAGTCAGGATGTTGCTCCTCACGGATGAAGCCGCTGGCTATTAGTTTGTTGACTTCGGCTTCGATCGCATCCATGACGCCTGGGCGAAAGCGTCGTTGTTGCTGCTTGACTGGTTTTGCATCTGGACGTATGTTGAGCTTATGAAGAGCAATGTCGGGATCTAAACCCGACATGTCCTCATAACTCCAGGCGAACACATCAATATATTCTTTGATAAGTTCCAGTAGCGATTCTCACTCTTCGTCTGTTAAACTCTTACTGACAAAGATTGGCTTTGGAGAGGACTCGCTGCCGAGGTCGACCTGCATAACTTCATCTTCGGTAGGAGGTTCTCTCTGCTCGAACCGTTTTTCCCATTGCACGTCCAGCTGTTGTGCCCACGGCTCCAGTTCGAGGATTTCAGGAATATCTTCATCTTCTTCGTAAGCGTCAGCAAATGTCATATTGACTGACAGGACTTGTCTGAATATGTCTCCGATGCTGGTATCCGAGTCGAAAGTTGGTAACCCGGTTGAATGTGACTGCCAGTCACACTCTTCATCTGAACTCTCGGAGGTCGTCGTGGGAGTTACATACCCTAGTCCACATCGAGTTTTGCTATAGTAGTCCCGTGGCTTGCCGGTCGGTACTGGGGGCTTCAAAGGTAGTCGCCGTCCAGTGCCGTAATTCAAACCTGGTGTAGTCTCCATATCATATCCCTTCTTTTGTATGAGATATTTGGACTGGGGGCTATAAACATACAGAGGAAGTCTCCCGGCATCTGACCCAAGATCGGCTTCCTTTATGACGAAGGGGTACGGATCGTCTTTCCGGCCAAAGATAATTGGATGGTCCCCTCCCTCGTATATTCGGTAGGCGTCTTCTGCTGGAGTAAGCTGGATCGCGGTGTATACATTTGTCACCCGTGTGTGTAGGTGAGTGCCTATACCGTGGTCCATAGCATACAATGTACATAGCTTGTTGAGCTCGGTGTAGTTCAAAGATAACCCTTTATTGATGAAGTAAGGTATCTTTTCTAGAGGAATTACATCATCGGCGGAGGGGACATTAGTGTGAGTAGCCACATACTTGGCTAGTTCCGGCTCCTCCTCGGCTACCCCCTGTGTATGTGAAGACTGAGAGGACGTCCTAGTCAGCTTGATCTTCAGAGGTTCAACTGACGGAGAAGAGCGTGGGGTTGTCGGTAGACTAGCAACCCCCAGTCTGGCACTCGATGTGGAACGAGGGGTGGCTGGTTCGCTAGAAGTGTCAGACCTTGTATCGGGATGATGACCTTTCTTCGGAAGGCGTATTGTCAGTGGCCTATCGGAGGGATTGAGTTTCTCCGTTTGGGGTTGAACGACTCTTGGCAGTCTGATGGTAAGTGGCCCTGTTGTGGGTCTCGACACCTGGCCGGACCTTGGCAGCCGAATTCTCAACTGCTCTTCCTGTGCCGAGAGGCTGATTGCGTCCTTACGTAGAGTGGCCGTGAGGGGTACGAAATTGCCTGGTTTGTGAGCCTGGAGGTAGATCGTTAGAGGTTCTTCTGATCCTGTGGCTGTCTTGGTATGAGCTTGCGTATCTTCTTCGACCAGGTGCTTCTTTGATTTTTCGTACAGACAGGAGTCTGAGTAATAAGATTCGACCCCCTTGAAGGGATCGATATCAGCAAATTCTATCCTCACGAAGCCATGCTTATCGATATATTTGAAGCATTGGTACAGCGTGGAAGGCACGATCATATAATCGTGTATCCAAGGCTGCCCCAAAAGGATGTTGTAAGAAGTGTCGGCGTCTATGACGTAGCAGGTAACTTCTGATTGGAGATCACCAATATGGTATTTCAGACGGATCTTCCCGATTGGGTAGCTCCTGTCCTAATTGAAACCACTAATGGCGGTGCACGTAGGCATCAGACGATGCATCGGAATACGAAGATGATGTAGCAGACCCTTCGGAATGATGTTTATGGAAGACCCAGGGTTAATATACATTCGGTCCACCTTTACGTCGCCAATGTATCCAGTGTAGTATAACGGGCGATCGTGCAGGTTAGTTTTGATGAGCATATCCTGCGGAGAGAAGACGATATTGGGCATCGCTCCCATACACGCACTATCTTGGAGATCTGCAGGTTGATTATCTCCCGTGAGGTTGACCTGAGCTAAGTACGCGTCGACATTTTGGAGTGCATCACTCAAAGCTGTACGGACATCCTTTGAGAGCCTTAGGAGTTCATATAAGGACAATTTGGCCGATGTATTGGCCAATTGTGCCAAGATGTCGAAGTTATAGGGCCTCTCTAGCCCCTGAGGTGTCTCCTTTCGGAGGGATTTGTCGAAGCGAGTCTCCTTCGGCCTAGGCTTGTCGGTCGTCGAAGGCTGAGCCGGTCCCGGAGCATCTGTAGAAGTGGGCGGATGATCATCAGTCGAGTTCTCAGACACGGGCTGAGATTGTGCTCCAGATCGAGTAACAACGGCCGTAACTTCTTCTTCATCTGCCGAGACGGTACGGCAAGATCTGACTTTTTTGCTTCTCTTCTTGTGAATGGGAGGCGTTGTGGGCTGAGTCACCTCGTGGACCAAGTCTGGATGGACCCACATAATTTCTTCTCGCGATGTAGTGAGAGGTACAAAATCGGCAGCTTGATCTCGAGCAGGCAGAAGATTAGCAATTTCCATCGTTGCAGAGGGATGGGTATAACACCGTCTTGAGTCTCTGTTGGCGGGAAGCTGCCGAATTGTACGAATACCATGTTGGCTGCTACGGTTACCTCCTCGAAATCGATGGCTAGAGCGTTCGAATCGATGAGGTTTTGGATGTACCGTTTCAGTTGGTAGCAGTCGTATGTAGCATGGTGGACGTAACGGTGGTAATGGTAGAATTTTGGGTTCTCCAAGTCAGCCGGCCGAGGCTCCCGTCTTGGTGGAGGGAGCTGAATTCTATCTCCTTGTATGAGCATGTCCAAGATAGGCTTGACGTGGCCGTCTTCAATAGAGTAAGTGATTTGAGGCCATTGTTTGTCTGTTGGTTGTGACTCGGGCTTCTGGGCCGTGTCGGCCACCATAGCCTGCTTGCCTCTGTTGTCCAGATTGTTGGAGGGGCTACCCCCATTATCGGTATTGGTGCTGGGACGCTTGCCCTTGTTCTCTCCCTCTGAGATATGCAACCCTAGCTGGCGGGCCTTCTTCAATCGTTCTTCGGCACTTGTAGCACTGATGATAAAAGCCTTCCAGTCCTTGAATTGACTTTCGCCCATCCAGAGACTAATTGTTGGGAGTAGTCTCTTTTGGCAAATTTCAATCAGGGAAGAATCTGGATTGCCAGATGGTAACTTCATTGTGGTTTGATGAAACCGCTCAATGTAATTCCTCGTCAGCTCTTTCTCTCCTTGGATGACGTCCATGAGGGTAGACATTGTGACGTCCTGCCCTACCTCGTAGAACCTCTCCAAGAACAAGCGTTTGAAGCCAGCGAAGGAGTGGATGCAATTGTCCGACAGGTTGCGGTACCAGTCGAAGGCGACTCCTTCCAATGCCCCGATGAATAACCGCGTTAGGATAGCGTCATCATGGGGCAGATGGTCGGTGGTGACCTCGAAGTAAGTGATATACCGACTTGCTGAGGTCTTGCCATCATAGGGGTTGATATTGAACGGCTTATATCTTGGTGGGAATGGAACATCCCTCCATTCAGCAGGATATGGTTGCCGTATTCTGAAGTCTTGAGAGTTTTCTCGGGCGTAGAACATGGCTCGGAGCTCTTGAACTTCTCTCCTTACTTCTCGGGTCTCATCTGTCGCAGTCGGAGCCGTTACTTCGGGAGGATTATTGCCCGGGTTCGGTGCCGCCGAATTTGAATCTACGTTGATTGTGGGACCCGCACTTGTCTGGCCAGGTGTCACTCCCTGCAGTGTAGGAAGTGCCGCTTTGATATCGTCTACAGACTTGACCAAGGCGTGCAGTATGGCCTCCAAAGTATCAATGCGTTGGCGATCGCTGGAGCCACCTTGATTGTTGTCCGTCATGAATACCGTCCTTACGTGAGAAGTGACGGAAGGGACGGTGGAGGGTGCGCCCTCCGAGTCGTACCCATGCATCGAGAAATCATCGGGGTAGGTTGGAATATTCTCTTCGGGTTCGGACTCAGAAGGAACAGTACCCCCAGCTTCAGAGTTTGCTTCATCTTGAGAGTCACGGATGTCCTCGGGGACATCAGCATCTGTTGTACCTGATGGGAGAGTTGTTTCTCCGGGCTCGTCTCCTTGAAACATCGGATTGTGGTGGATGTTCGGAGGAGTGCTACCCCCAGCTCCCTCGACCCTCAGGTACCGTTTGGGAAGGGTGGAAAATGGGAGTAAGGAAAAAGTTGAGGGGAAAGTGAGAGGAAAATTTTAAATGATGGTGTTTGGAAAGGGGGAGAGAACATGGGAGAGGAAAATTTGAGAGAAAAAAGTAGGTGGGTCCCACCAAAAAATTTTCCTCCCAAATGTGGGAGGAAAATGGAGAGAGATGAGAGAAATTTGAGTAAATTTACCCCACCACCCCTCAAAAAGTTAAAATTAAATCATCATTTGAGAATACCAAGGAGGAAATAGTAATTATACCTATATCCATAAACAAATAAAAAATTATTTTTAAACTTTTCCTTCCCCTACTTTTTGTCCATCCAAACAAAGGAAGAAAAAATTAACTTTCCTCCATTTTCCTTCCCCTCCATTTTCCTTCCCCTCAAATTTTCCTCTCCCTCCCCCCAAATGTTCCCAAACACAGTGTCAGTGGTGCGGACGATGAATCTCCTATTGCAGCAGATTTTGTCTTCGAACGGGTGTGTTGGTATACTCCGGTGGAGGGCAACCGTTTAGCCGATAATTTCTTAGCTGTAGTGGTTGATATTTTTGGGCTGGAGATGCTTGTCTTCTTCCCTTTCCCCTCGGCGGGGACTTTCTGTGCGGAATTGCAGGAGGCAATAGGAGGTGCTTCGTCCCCCAAGCTCGGATGCTGTAATCTTTAGAAGACGGACGGCCGGTCTTCCGTCACTGCCGTGTTGTTGCAGCAGCAGTTTACGATGATCTGGGTGCAGTGACGTCCATGTGAGGACTCTTTGCACGCCGAGGCCCCTTCTCTTTCCTTGCATTTGTGGAGGACAGCCTCACGTAGGTCAGAGGAACCACTTTGTCTGTTTGCCGCTGGGGACTGGACTTGAGCGGTTCTATACAACTTTCCATCAGAGGCCCGCATGATAATTAGCGGGACGCCCCGATAGTCAGACGTTGGGGCAGCTGTCTGGACTTGATGAGCCTGTGCTGCCCTGGACTTCTTCTTCTTAGCACCTGTGGGTGCATAATAAGAAGAGTCCAAGTTGAATACCACAGAGTCTGGAGAATCATCAGGGTTCGGACCATACGAGAGACGGTCGAAAACTGATCGAGAGGAGCATGGAGCGGATGCTGTACGGCTGGGATTGGAAACCGTACAGGCTGTCTGCATACGGTTGTCTTCTGTCGTCGGCTGAGTTCTTATGCGGCTAGGAGTCACGACCGTGCAGGCTGGCTGCATGCGGTTGGCATCTGTGGCCGCATGGGTTTTCTGCAAACGATTGACTCTAATAGCCGTATGAGTTTCATCCATGCGGTTGGCAACTGTAGCTGCATAAGTAATACGGCTGACAGATGTGGCCGCATAAGTTTTTTCACGCGGTTGGCGGATGTAGCCGCATGGGCTTTCTTCCTGCGGCTAATACCCTTCTGCGGCTCGGATCGCGTAGAGTTCCTCTTTGCCCCTGCAAGTCCAGCATCATAGTGTTTTCTTCTGCCGAATTTGGGGACAGCAGAGTTGTCTATGGTCTGAAGTGGGGCCGCAGGAGAGTCCTTCTCGCCGTCTTGAGCAACAGAGGGTATCCTATCGAAGACTTGAGGAAGAGCAAATGATTTTGGCCTCCACTCTTTACGAGCCTTCGTGGTTCGGGTACGCTTCTGGATCGGGCCAGCACTGCCTTCAGAGAGTATCTCTTCGAACGCCCGTTGGTCGAAGAGGACGACCATCTTCTGTTGTGTGGAGCCAAGTTTGGGTGCATCCGATTGCGTCACCAACTCCTCAGCCGTAGAGAAGTTTGTCCCCAGCAGAGTCGCCATCGTGTTTGCTATTGATTGTAAAAGTACAGAATAGTTTTATAGGAGGACTGAACTTAGACTCACAATACAAACTCGCTTGTACAAAGAAAGCCTAGGGACAAAAACCTAGGTACAGCAGTCTAAGTACAATTGTTTATTTTAGATTCTGGGGGGGTGACGATAGAGGCTCGGGAAAGCGACGGCCGCTCTGCCTTACTCCTTAGACGATCGGTATGCAGTCTTCGCTCGGAGAAGATCTGCTTGGCGTGGATGAAGAAATGCTCTTCTTGCTCTCCTCGTGTTGCTCTCCTGGCTTCTCTCTCTCTGTGATTATCAAAAAAGGGGGAGCTCTCTCTGTATATTTGTCTCTCTTTTTTTTATTCTCTAGTTGTCGGGGGGGTTTTTGCAAGGGAATAATACTGGCTATTTATAGGAGTGGGGTGTGATCATTAGGGTTTGCTAATGATCATTTGTTTGGAATATCGGCGCTCCTTCAATCTATCTAAACCCTTGATCCTGATTACAATAAATCTAGGCCATTAATGCGGATAGCACCGTATCTTGTGAGCAATTAATGCTAACTGCTTTAAATCTTCATGATTGATTATGCCAATGTCCGATTGCTCGCCACGTGTCCCATTAGCTTGATAATAAATGATATGCCCCGATCTTAGTAATTATGACGATGATGTCAAATATACTTGTTGGGATTCGGTTAAATCCTTGATTGATCCGATACCATGTATTTTGATTGTGGGTCCTGCCAGAGCCGTATAGGATGGGCAACACTTGAACCGCAGGGAGATACTCTTCGTGAGCAGCATAGGACAATGCTTCATCGAGCCGCAGGGAACGAACTCTCAATGAGCCGCATATGCATAGTCTTTGCGAGCCGTATGAGCTAGTGTTGTATTGAGCCGCAGGGGCTGAGCTCTCAGTGGGCCGCATATGGCTGATTTCTGCTAATCATATTGGGTGACTTCTCAGTGAGCCGCATGAAGCTGTTCTCTATTTAAGCCGCATGAGATTTGCCACGTGGCAACCTAGGATTTCTGACGGATCGGGTCAGAGATCTTCTTCTTTTCCCGAAGAGTCTGTCATTATGGCAGAGCCATTATGACACTTTATGCTAGAGCCGCCACAGTCGTTAAATCGTGTCAGAGCATTAAATGAGGCCACTATTCAAAGGGCCAGCTGTAGCGAAGGATCACAAGGGGACACGTGGCATTGATCGAGCCGCTTATTCCTGCTGAACCGCATACACTCTCGAGCCGCATGAGACTGAGAGTCTTCTTTTGAACTGTATAAGACAGCTCCCATATGAGCCGCATGGGCTTCGTATCCGGAGCCGCATGAACCATTATTCTGATATTTTCCATGCTTCTATATTTGTGAACCGTATGTTCAACCTATGGCCGAGCTGCGAGCCGCATAAGAATAACTGCTGTGACCGTATACGCGCTGTGCCAACTATGCTGAGCCGCATGGATTCGCACAAATTTTGTCTGTCACGCGGTTAGTGCGAATTTTGTCCGAACCCTGAGGGCCTTACGAGAGCACTGCTGCATGAGTTTTTGCTGAATAGGGCCGCATAAGTATTCCTCTATGATTAAGCTGCATAAGGCTTAAATTGGAGCCGCATGAGGCTCTGTTGAGTCGGAGCCGCATGGGTGTTTTCTTTAAGCCGTATGAGGCTCGGAAGTACCCGATCATTCCTTTTTTTTTACTTAACTTTCTATGTCTTTTTTTCAGTGAATCTGCCGATAAATGCTGCTGGAGAACTCCTGGTGGGTAGTGCCCAAGCTGCTCTGGGTTATAGGTACGACCATATTGTTTAGCATATGGCGGATCAGTTTCCGAGTGACGAACCTTCGGCTAGACTAAATGCAATCAAGAATAAGTCTTTCTATTTCCTTAACGCTATGATGAACTCCGGGAAATTCGAAGGGAAATATTTGAAGCCTGCGTTCTTTTTTGGAGACGCCTTGACTGTGGAGAACAGTCATGTTCTGGAGGTGTCGGAGAATTGGAGTTTTGTCTCTAACGGGATGACGATCCGCATCCCCCAAATGGAGCGACACTTCACACTATCTTGGTTCAATATGCTCCCATTGGACCGAAAGATGGAGGAGACTTTAACCCCTACCCGAGGTGGGATGTTTGTGGGAAGCATCCATTATAACAATAGTCTAAAGTCAGTGACTGCCGGCAAGGTGCATACCAGCTGTTCTGTGACGGGGTTGGTCCCAGGTACTTTCTTGAATGTGGCTGGCCCTAATTTCACATTTTCTACTGCCGATACTTTTATAAATCAACTTTTTCGGAAGGGCTCCTACCCCGTTGGCCGATTGATGCTCCCCGGTTGGGTACATCTTATTCCCTCGTGGACCAATCTGTCCAAGTAGAACTTGCAGAAGTATGAGGCCTTTTTGTGTGAGATTGGCCTTTACCATGCTATCCGAGGCACCAGCCATGGTTTGTCCATAAACAAGAAGTTATTCATGTCTCTGCTGGAGATGTATAACTGCCGTACGGGAACCTTTTATACACCCGTAGGGGAAATGGGGCTTGCACTCCATGAAATGCACGCAGCCCCCAAGCTTCCTTGGGGGGACGAAGCTTTCGAGGCGTATACTCCCACGAATGAGGAGTTTGAAGATTTAGAAAGGCGGTATCCCGGCTTCGTGGCTCTTTACCAAGAGATACTGTGCCACTATAGCACATGTCATCAGATAGCCCAAAAGGATAGCAGCTCGGAGGGGAATGCCCCCATACCAAGGACTGGGTGCACTATCTCTTCCCAACGGATGCCTCCGGTCGAGTTACCTCCCGTCTCCCTCGATCCCGGGAGGCGATTAAATATTTGGTGTCGTCGGCTAAGAGGGTGGCCACCACCAGTGATAGATTCGGGAGTAAGACCGACTCTTTTGGTTATTTTTACCAGGATACCCAAGAGCTGTCGAGAAGACGCTCCTCGCGGGGTTTTTGATGATATGGCTGCGAAGTTGTGTGGTCTCTGGAGGGGCTGGTTCTATCGAGCGAATCAGTCGTAACTTCATCCTTCCGGCCTTGAAGTTAGTTTTGAGAATCAGGCTAGCTCTCCTTCCAGCCATGGTGTGCAGTATACATCGTGGCCTTCGCACCTTCACTTCTAAGGTCGTCGCTCGCGACGTGGCCAAGGATTTTGAATGGACCGAGTTGCCCTATCACTATTTGATGGGATGGCTGTTGATGCATTATCCGTCTTTGATGAGACCGGGCTCTGAGGATGGTGTAACTGATGATGACGCATTTATCTTCCGTTACCGTGATGAGCCTTGGGAACATGAGACCATACGGGCTTGCCGGATGGCATTAGCGAGGGCAAATATGTACCATATATTCGTATCCGTCCCTCGCTTTACTGCTAAGGATATAGAGACTGTACATCTTGACGGTATTGCGCCCCCTCAACTTCTGGACGGCCAGATGCTCCTCTGGCTGCGAAACATCTGCCCCGCACATCTGGTGTACCGTAACCGCAATACGGTTTTTCTGGAGCCTTATCTGCCTAGCAGGTTTGCCAGGCAGTTTGGATACAGCCAACTTTGCCTAGACAACCCCAGCTCCTGTCTTGGTTTTGAAGGTAGCCTTCTTGATGGTATCAGGGCTTGGCAATACTACGATACATTCCATACCCGTACCATTTTCTCTGTCCCTGCCATTAAGGCATCAGTGGAGATCTTGTACATGGTGGCTTTATATCATGTCATGGCGAATAAACCCCCGGTCGATTTTAACCCGGGCACCAGTTTTATTGTTGGTACTGGCCTGGAGGAAGGGTCTCAAGGGTCCAAGAAGAGGAAGACTAGAGTCGAAGTGCCAGATTTGGATTCCGCTGCTGAGGATGATGAAGGCAACAAGTATGATAGAGATGACTCTATCCTTTCAGGGGCAGACGTAGAGGTGGATCAGCCGCCTATTTTGTCAGATGAGATGTTGGGGGATCAGTCACCCATTGCGCCTGGCCCTACTCCAAAACGTAGCAGGAAAGTTTCTCCTGTTGGCGGTATTTCTCCTTCTCGAAAGTTGGTTGCGACCAGGCACCGTCAGCTGACTATAAGAGAAAGTGGAGAAGACATTAACCCCGCGTCAGAGGTAACCAAGCCACTCCCGACCCTTCCTTCCATCTTTCCTTTTAGCTTCGATTTTAATCATCTTCTTTCCTTCTTGTAGGTGTCAAGAGAAGAAGAAGAGTTTCAAGATGTCGAGGCAGTAACCCGGGATGACAGGGATTTTAATGAACCTGTCCCTGAAACTGCTAAATTTTATCCAGATGATGTTGACCGCGTCGTACTTCCCTCCGGGGTGGTTGGGATAGAAGGACCCGCTGGATCTAACTCGGGTAAGGAGGTCATGTCGGCTACGCAGGAGCTGCAGCCTCTATGTTCTTCTCCTGGTAAGATAAGCCGAATCTTGTCCCGTGAGGAGGCCTATCTGCTCTATTATCACATCCTTCAGGTCACGTCGACTGACCATTGTTCTGGGCATACAGGTCCGGCCTCTCCGGTGCTAAGGATGGACACTGTCGAGACAAACTATATCGAAGGGGCATCGATGGAGAGGAGTGCACTTCCTCCTCTTCCAGCTCGTCTCTAGGGGCCTCCTGTTGGCTCGAGTTCAGAAAATTGGGTGATGGGACGGCCAGGGCAGGGGACGACGGTCCTTTCATCCTCTCCTGTTTGGGTGGCTCCGAGGGTCGACCTCTCTGCCTTACCGAGTATCGAGGCTCTTCGGGTCGCGGAGGAAGAGTTATCCGTTATCCGTACTGCGTCGTCCTGCTCGGATTCCATCCCCCTGGTGGCAAGCTCTAGCATCACTCCTCCGATATTGTCGGCCACGCTTCCTCTAACGCCGTCCTCTACAGAGGTCTTGGATGACGCGTTACAGGACGTAGTTGCCAGCTTTCACTGTCATTTGAGGAGGGGAATAACAGCTACTGTGGAAAGAGGGACCTCTTTCGTCTTGTCCCGGCAATGTGCCCAGGGTCAAATTGATATTCTAAAGACTCTTCTCGGTGGTGCGGGACTGGCTGCGCTCTTGGAGGCGAAGTTATTGGAGACTGAGCAGTTGGTGGCCCAGCTGTAGGTGCTGCGGCAGGCTGATTTGTCTGCTGTTATAGATCGGAAGCGTGGCTCTCTCACTGCTACTATAGAGAAGACAAAGGCTGCTCGAGATAAAACCAGGCCGACCGTACTGAAGGACCTTCGTGATCTGTCTAGTCGATATGATCAATTGAGCCGTAAGGGCGAAGTTGTCATAGCTCGAGAAGCAGCTGCCTCCCGTGGGATCATCGAGACGCGAGAGCAGATCCTTGAGCTTCAGAGGAAGCTAACTTTCTTGGAGTCCGAACTTGAGACTGCCCGTATTGATAAGGAGCTGATTATTCTGGAGGCTGACAGAGTCGCTCGAGCTTCGACTGACTTGGAAGTTGCCCTAAAGAAGTTTGAGGATGACTGGCAGGAGCTCATGGGCTTGGATAATGAAGAGCGGTTATCCCAGGAGGCTGAGCGTCGAGTTAAACAGCGACTCGAACAGGAGGCCACCTTAGTGAAGAATAGTCTTTTGGAGTTATGTAATGCTGAGCTATAGTCGGCCTTTTCTTCTTGTTTTGTTCCTGTTTTCTTTTTGAAAGGGACGTGGTCCCGAAATATGTAATGCTTTTTTCTTCCTTCAAATAAAGAGTACTTTCCATTCTACGCTTCATTTGCATTGCTTGTTGTACCTGTGATATGATAGTGGTGTTCGTCCCGCGCGAGGGACTTGTTTGTGGACTCGCCATCCATGCCATACCTTGGTTTTAGGTACGGATAACAAGTTTCATTAGGATACCTGGAACAGCCATGGCAAAGTGGTCATGGGTGCTCTTGGTATCGAAAAAAAGAATGCCGTAGAGCAGCTGGGCTCCCGGGGCATGATAAGGTGGTGGGCTTGTGCTAAGAAACTTAGCAGAGGATATTTGTGGGCCTATTATCCTTGGTGTACCCTGTCTTAGGATATGGATAGTAGGGTGAAATAGAACCGACATATTTGCTCAGAGGTTATGAGGACATGGCAAGTATGAGGGTTCTATCGTAGAATTTTCCTGCTTAGAGGTAATGAGGACATGGCAGGAGTGAATTCACGGAGGATATTTGTGGTCAACAGAGGACATTTGTGGTCAACAGAGGACATTTGTGGTCAACAGAGGATATTTGTGGTCAACAGAGGACATTTGTGGACCTATTATCCTTTTCGTACTCCGGTCGTGGGTACAGATAATAGGTTGAAAGAGAATCGACATACTTACTCAGAGGTAATGAGGACATGGCAAGTATGAAGGTTTCTTCTATGGAGCCTTCCCACTCAGAGGTAATGAGGATATGGCAGGAGTGGGCTCAACGAAGAGGGGGTACATAAAACGACTCAGAGGTAATGAGGACATGGAAGTTCTATGTAGGGGTGATTTGTTTTTGGCGGAAGTGAAACGACTCAGAGGTAATGAGGACATGGCCGTTTTGGAAATTTCTGGATCGCTTACCCTTTTTTTGCACTGGAAGTGCGGGTATCGGATCATGAGGGAGGATCTCTTCCAGGAAGAAAGTTCAGAGGTACGATCATACATGACTTACTATCTGAAAGAGTGACCGGGATGTGAGTTCAGAGGTACCAGCGGGCACATGACTCAATATTGTGAAAGTGTGAGTTCAGTGGCACCAGCGGGTACATGACTCGATAATCTGGGATGTTGTGGATGTGAGTTCAGCGGCACAAGAGGGTACATGACTCAGTAATTTGGAGAATGGTGAGTTTGAGTTCAACGGTACCAGCGGGTACGTGACTCGGAAATCTGGAGAATGGTGAGTGTGAGTTCAGCGGTACCAGCGGATATGTGACTCAATGATCTAGAAAATTGTAAGGGTGAGTTCAGCGGTGCTAGCGGGCACGTGACTCGAAAATCTGGAAATTGTCATCTAGACATAGTATTTCTTCAGGAACTTGCCGTTGACGGGCAACATGAGCAAGTCTCCATTTTGCTTAGCGAGGCGGTAAGCACCGTTGGAGAATACGGCCTCGATGATAAATGGGCCTTCCCATTTTGGTCGGAACTTGTCGGCGGTCTTGTGAGTCATGACCATCGGCCTTCGGACTGCCAGAACAAGATCGTCCACTTGGAATGTCCTAATTTTGACCTTCTTGTTGAAGGCTCCAGAGATGCGTGCTTGGTATAGCTCGATCCTTTGCTGAGCCAGGAGGCGCTTTTCATCTAAGGCCTCCAACTCTTGTAATCGGCGTCGGTAGTTATCATCCGTCGTCAATTGATAAGTGAGGGCGACACGGAGTGAGGGTATTTGAGTCTCTAATGGGAGAACTGCCTCACTCCCGTACACCAGGGAGAATGGTGTGTTCCCGGTAGCTGTTCGGACTGTAGTACGGTACGCCCATAAACATTCACCGAGCTTCTCGTTCCAGTCGCGTTTGTTGGAAGAGACAAACTTCTTGAGGAGTTTGATGATTGTTTTGTTGAATGCCTCTGCCAACCCATTTGCTGCTGGATTGTATGGCGTAGAAGCAATATTTTGGATGTGGTGCTTGTCGCAGAACCGATAAAAAGCGTGGCTTGCGAACTGCGGACCATTATCGTAGATGATCCTTCGAGGCAGTCCAAAGCGATAGATGACGTGATGCTTAAGGAAGCTGATTACGTTTGAAGTCTTTACTTCGGCGAGTGGAACAGCTTCTGCCCATTTGGAGAAGTAATCCGTGATCGCAAGTATGAAGCGGTGTCCACGGGAGAAAGGTGGAGTAATTGGACCGATGATGTCCATTCCCCATGCTTCAAATGGCCAAGACGCCACTATCGGATGTAGAAATTCGGATGGTTGGTGGATGAAGTCTGCGTGGACTTGGCAGGCTTTGCACCTTCTTGCATAGTCTATCGCATTCGCTACCATCGTGGGCCAGTAGTAGCCCATTCGGCGAAGACGGTCTTGCAATTTAGG
The DNA here is from genome assembly GCA_029216955.1 of Iris pallida. Lineage (NCBI taxonomy): Eukaryota > Viridiplantae > Streptophyta > Magnoliopsida > Asparagales > Iridaceae > Iris > Iris pallida. The sequence continues at coordinate 42,123 of JANAVB010044891.1, read as the reverse complement.
ACCAGGCTGATGGGCCCCACAGACACCGTCATAAGCTTCTCGTACGGCTTCTTTGGCTTCTGCGTTCGACAGACACCGAAGCAATACTCCATCATAGGATCGGCGATACAGCATTTTCGTCTCTGTATTGTAGAAGAATCTGAGAGAACGCCGCCTGATGGAAGTGGCTTCCTTTGGGTTCTCGGGCAGGATATAATAGACGACGAAGTCGATGAATGGTTGTCTCCAATCTGGGGCATCATCAATCGCCTGAGCGGAATAACTTGCCATGAATTGAACGTTGTTCCTGGGGCAGACCAGTTCGTGGCCTATCACATCCACCGATTGATGAGTATGATTTGGTACTGCTGGGGAAGCGGCCAGGCCTGCTAAGGCATCGGCTTCGATATTTCGGAGTCTGGGGACGTGCTCGATGAAGAACCCCTCGAACGACGAGATGATGTTGATTGCTATTTGGTGATAGGGGATCATGTCTTCGTGGCGAACTTCGTATGAGCCCCGGATTTGATTGACGATTAACTGAGAATCGCCGTATGCTTCAAGATATTCTACCCCCAGCTCCCTTGCAAGTTGGAGGCCAATGACCAGAGCGTTGTACTCGGCCACATTGTTAGAGCAGGGTTCCGTGAGGGAGTAAGCGCGGTTGATCACCAATCCAGTAGGAGAAACCAGTACCACCCCGACTCCGACGACGATGTTGCCTTTAGGTCCAGTTCTCGAAGCACCGTCGAAGAACATTCGCCATATATCATCGTGCGAGGTTGCATGCGAGTCGACGACGTCGTCTGGGATCTTTTCATATATCCTGGACGACTCCGAGCCCGGGTGGGCTGCCAAAAAGTCTGCCAGGGCTTGACCTTTGACCGCCTTTTGTGGGACGAAGATCATATGGTAGGGGGATAGCAATATTGCCCACGTAGCGAGACGAGAGCTGAGTACCCCTGGTTTAGTCATGAGGACCCTGAGAGGGTTGACTCGTGAGATCACATGTATCGTTTGTCCGGTGACATAGTGTCGTGTCTTCTGAATGGCGAACACTAGGGCAAGGCATTCCTTCTCCACAGCGGTGTATCGGTGCTCTGGCCCAATCATCATTCTGCTGAGGTAATATATGGCTTGTTCATTGCCTGCATTGTTGTTTTGTGCTAGGAGAGCTCCGAGGGAGTGCTCCATTGCTCGTACGTAGAGCAGGAATGGTTTTCCAGCAAGAGGGGCCACCAGGACTGGAGGGTTCGACAAATATTCTTTGATGCTGTCGAAGGCCCGCTGACATTCTTCGTCCCATACGAACGAGACACCTTTCTTCATGAGGTGGGTGAATGGTCGACATCGCCCGGAGAGGTTAGAAATGAACCTCCTAATGTAAGCTAGCCTCCCTTGGAGGCCTTTGAGTTCGCAGAGATTTCTCGGGGGACCCATCTCCATGATTGCCTTTGTCTTCTCAGGGTCTACATGGATACCCTGGGCGGTGATGATGAAACCCAAGAACTTCCCGCTGGATACGCCTAGGAAGGATTTCGTAGGGTTCATTTTTAAATTGTGCGCTCGTATCAGGTCGAATATCGTCCTCAGATCCTGCAGATGGTCTCCCTAACAGCGACTCTTGACGGCGATGTCATCAACATAGCACTCCACCGTCTTGCGTAAGTGGTCTCTGAAGATGATACTCATGGCTTTTTGATATATGATGCCAGCATTCTTTAAACCGAAAGGCATGACTGTGTAACAGTATGTGCCAATCGGTGTTCGAAATGATGTGTGCTTTTCGTCGTCAGGAGACATCTTGATTTGATTATACCCCGAGAAACCAACCATGAATGACATACGTTCAAAGCCGCAGGTATTGTCAATCATGATGTCCATGATAGGGAGGAAGAATTCATCTTTGGGGCATGCTTCGTTCAGAATGCGGAAGTCGATGCAGATTCGTATCTTTCTATTCTTTTTGAGGATAGGTACTATGTTGGCGACCCAATCCGGATGTTGTTCCTCACGAATGAAGCCGCTGGCTATCAGTTTTTTGACTTCTGTTTCGATCGCATCCATGATGCCTGGGCGGAAGCGTCGCTGTTGTTGCTTGACTGGCTTTGCGTCTGGCCGAATGTTGAGCTTGTGAAGAGCAATATCGGGATTTAACCCCGGCATGTCTTCATAGCTCCAAGCGAACACATCAATGTATTCTTTGACAAGTTCCAGCAGCGATTCTCGCTCTTCGTCTGTTAGGCTCTTACTGACGAAGATTGGTTTTGGAGAAGATTCGCTGCCGAGGTCGACCTGTACAACCTCGTCTTCAGTAGGAGGTTCTCTCAGTTCGAACCACTTTTCCCATTATGCGTCGAACTGTTGGGCCTACGGCTCTAACTCGAGGATTTCAGGGATGTCTTCGTCTTCTTCATAAGCGTCAGCGAATGCCATGTTGACTGATAAGACTTGTCTGAATACATCTCCGATGCTGGTATCTGAGTCAGAAGTTGGTGATCCTGTTGAATGTGAATGCCAGTCACATTCTTCATCTGAACTCTCAGGGGTCGTCGTGGGTGTAATATACCCTAATCCAGATCGAGTCTTGCTATAGTAGTCTCGTGGTTTGCCAGCCGGGACCGGTGGCTTCAAAGGTAATCGTTGTCCAGTACCGTAGTTCAAGCCTGGCATTATCTCCAGATCATACCCCTGTTTCTGTATGAGATATTTAGATTGGAGGCTATAAAGATTCAGAGGTAGTCTCCCGGCATCTGATCCACGGTTGACTTCTTCTATGGTGAAGGAATGCGGATCGTCCTTCCGGCCGAAGATGATTGGATGGTCCCCTCCCTCGATTATGCGATAAGCATCTTCTGCTGGAGTAAGCTGGATCGTGGTGTAGACATTTGTCACCTGTGTGTGTAGGTGAGTGCCTATACCGTGTTCCATAGCGTACATTGTACAAAGCTAATTAAGCTCGAGGTAGTTCAAAGATAGCCTTTTATTGATGAAGTAAGGTATCTTTTTTGGGGGATTACATCATCTGCGGAGGGAACATCAGTGTGGGCAGCCACATACTTGGCTAGTTTCGGTTCCTCTTCGGCTACCTCCTGTGTAAATAAAGACTGAGAGGACGACCTGGGCAGCTTGATCGTCAGCGGTTCAGCTGATGAAGCAGAACGTGGAGTTGTTGGCAGACTAGCGACCCCCAGTTTGGTACTCGATGTGGGGCGGGGAGTGGCTGGTTTGCTAGAAGTGTCAGACCTTGTATCGTGGTGACGACCCTTCTTAGGAAGGCTTATCGTCATTGGTTTGTCGGAGGGATTGAGCTTCTCCGTTTGCGGCTGGCCGACTCTTGGTAGCCTGATTGTCAATGGCTCCGTTGTGGGTCTTGGCATTTGGCCAGACCTTGGCAGCCAGATTATCATCTGCTCTTCTTGTGCCGAGAGGCTATTTGCGTCCTTACGCAGAGTGGCGGTAAGGGGTACAGACTTTCCAGGTTTGCGAGCTTGGAGGTGGATCGTCAGAGGCTCTTCTGATCCTGTGGCTGTCTCGGTATGAGCTTGCATATCTCTTTCACCCCGGTGCTTCTTCGATTGTTCGTACAGACAGAAGTCTGAGTAATAGGATTCGACCCCTTTTTAGGGATCGATATCGGCAAATTCTGTCCTCACGAAGCCGTGTTTGTCGACGTATTTGAAGCACTGGTGCAGCGTGGAAGCACGATCATATAAACATGTATCCACGGGCGTCCCAAGAGGATGTTGTATGAAGTATCTGCATCTATGACATAGCAGGTGACTTCTGATTGGAGATCGCCAATTTGATACTTCAGTCGAATCTTTCCAATTGGATAGGTCCTGCCCGAATTAAAACTGCTGATGGCGATGCTTGTAGGCGTCAGGCAATGCATTGGGATACGGAGATGATGTAGCAGACCCTTCGGGATAATGCTTATGGAAGAGCCAGGATCTATGTACATCCGATCCACCTTTACGTCGCCGATGTATCCAGTGTAGTATAGCGGGTGATCATGCAGGTTGGTTTTGATGAGCATGTCCTGCGGAGTGAAGACAATGTTGGGCATCGCTCCCGTGCAAGCGCTGTCTTGGAGATCTGCAGGCGGGTTTTCTCCCGTGAGGTTGACTTGAGCCAGGTATGCGTCGGCGTTTTGGAGTGCATCGCTCAAAGCCGCACGAACTTCCTTGGAGATTCTCAGGAGCTCGTATAATGACAACTTGGCCGGTGTGTTGGCAAATTGTGCTAAGATGTCGAAGTTGTAGGGCTTTTCCTGCCCTTGGGCTACCTCTTTTCGGAGGGATTTGTCGAAGCGAGTCTCCCTCGGCCTAGGCATATCGGTCGTCGAAGGCTGAGCCGGTTCCGGAGCATCAGTTGTAGTGGGTTGATGATCTTTAGCTGGATTGTCAACCACTGGTTGGGATTGCGCCCCAGACCACGTGACGACGGCTGTAGCTTCTTCGATGTCTGCCGAGATTATGTGGCAGGTCCTGACTTTTCCACTTTTCTTCTTGTAGGTAGAAGATGGAGTGGGCTGAGTCACTTCCGATACCAAGTCTGGATGGATCCACATGACCTCCCCTCGTGATGTAGTGAGGGGCACTAGACCAGCAGCCTGATCTCGGGGAGGTAGAAGATTAGCAATCTCCATTATCGCCAAAGGGATGGGGACCACCCCGTCTTGAGTTTCCATCGGAGAAAAGCTGTCGAATTATACTGACACCATATTGGCTGCCACCGTTACCTCTTCGAAATCAATAACGAGTGCGTTCGAATCGATGAGATTTTGGATGTACCGTTTTAGCTGGTAGCAGTCGTGTGTAGCATGGTGGACATAGCGATGATAATGGCAGTACTTTGGATTCTCCATCTCTGTCGGCCGCGGTTCCCGTCTTGGAGGAGGAAGCTGAATTCTGTCCCCTTGTATGAGCATGTCCAAGATGGGCTTGACGTGACCGTCTTCGAAGGAGTAAGTGATTTGCGGCCATTGTTTGTCTGTCAGTTTTGGCTCAGGTTTCTATGCTGTATCGGCCACCATAGCCTGCTTGCCCCTGCTGTCCCGATTGTTGGAGGGATTACCCCTATTGTCGTTGTTGGAACGCTTGCCCTTGTTCTCTCCGTCCGAGATGTGCAATCCCAGTTGGTGAGCCTTCTTCAGTCGTTCTTCGGCGATCGTGGCACTGATGATAAATATCTTCCAGTCCTTGAATTGACTTTCGCCCATCCACAGACTGATTGTTGGAAGTAGTCTCTTTTGGCAAATTTTAATCAAGAAGGAATCTGGATTTCCAGACGGCAGCTTCATTGTGGTTTGGCGAAATCGCTCAATGTAGTTCCTCGTGAGCTCTTTCTCCCCTTGGACGACGTCCATGAGGGTGGACATAGTGATGTCCTGCCCTACTTCATAGAATCTTTCCAAGAACATGCGCTTGAAGCCGACGAAGGAGTGGATGCAGTTGTCCGGCAGATTGCGATACCAGTAGAAGACGACTCCTTCCAATGCCCCGATGAATAATCGTGTGAGGATGGCATCGTCATGGGGTAGATGGTCGGTGGTGACCTCGAAGTAAGTGATGTACCGACTTGCTGAGGTCTTGCCATCATAAGGATTAATATTGAACGGCTTATATCTTGGTGGGAATGGAACATCCCTCCAGGCAGCAGGGTATGGTTGCCGTATTCTGAGGTCTTAGGAGTTTTCTCGAGCGTGAAACATGGCTCGGAGCTCTTGGACCTCTCTCCTCGCTTCGCGGGCTTCGTCCACGACGGTGGGGGCCATTACTTCAGGAGAATTGTTGACCGGGTTTGGTGCTGCTGAATTCGAGTCCACATTGACTGCGGGACCCGTACTTGTTTGGCCAGGCGTCCCTCCTTGCAGAGTTGGAAGGGCCGCTTTAATCTCGTCCACAAACTTGACCAAGGCAAGCAATATGGCTTCGAGCGTGTCGATGCGTTGGCGATCGCTGGAACCACCTTGGCTGCTGTCTGTCATGAATACCGTCTTCACATGAGGAGAGATGGACGGAGCGGTGGAGGAAGCGCCCTCCGAATCATACCCTTGTAGTGAGAAGTCATTGGGGTACGTGGGTATGTTCTCTTCTGGTTCAGACTCGGAAGGAACAATACCCCCAGTCTCCGAGTTCGCCTCGTCTTGGGAGTTGTGGACGTCCTCGGGGACGTCGAGGTTTGCTGTATCTGATGGGAGAGTTGTCTCCCCTGGCACGTCTTCTTGGAATATCGGGTTGTTGTGGAGGTTTGGAGGAGTGCTACCCCCAGCCCCGGTAACCCCCTACGTTGTGGACGACGAATCTTCCACTGTAGCAGATTTTGTCTTAGAGCGAGTACCTTGGAAAACTCCGGTGGTGGGCACCCGCTTAGACGACAGTCTTTTAGTCGCAGTGGTTGAAATCTTCGGGCTGGGAACATTTGTCTTCTTCCCCCTTCCATCAGCGGGGACTTTTAGAGCAGAGTTGCATGAGACGACGGAAAGCGCCTCGTCTCCTGAAGAGGGCTGTTACAGTCTATGAAAGACAGACTGTCGGTCTTCTCGCATCGTTGCGCTGTTACAGCAGCAGTTGACGATGACTTGGGTACAGTGACGTCCGTGGGAGGACTCTTTGCACCCCGATGCATCTTCTCTTTCCTTGTATTTGTGGAGGATGGCCTCACGCAAGTCAGATGGGTCTGGACCGACCATGTTTGCTCCTGGGATTTTGGGAGACTTTTTCGAACCTCTCTGTCCGTCTGCCGTCGGGGGCTGGACTCGAGTGGTTCTGTACAACTTCTCATCCGAGGCCCGCGTTACAGCATGCGGAACGCTCGGATGGTCAGAGGTCAGATCAGCGGACCGAACTCGCCAGGTTCGTGCTGCTTTAGACTTCTTCGCTCTAGTGCGTAAGGGCACATAGTAGGAAGAGTCTAAGTGATACTGGAGAGAGTCAGACATATCTTCTTGGGAGCACAAGAGATCAGGACCGTACGAGAGCCGATCGAAGACAGAGCTGCGTGGAGTAGGCGTCATACGGATGTCATCGTTGATCCGTATGCGGCTGGCAGACGTAGCCGCATAGGCTTTCTTCATGCGGCTGGGAGTCTCAGCCGCACGAGTCTTCTTTATGCGGCTGGATGATCTGGCCGCATAGATTTTCTTCATGCGGCTGGTAGATCCATCCGCATGAGCCTCCTTCATGTGGTTGGCAGATTTGGCCACAGGAGTGCTCGGCTTCTTCTTGGGACGCATAGAGTCGCTCTTTGTCCCTACAAGTCCAACATCGTAGTGCTTTCCTCTGCCGGACTTGGGGACAACAGAGTTTTCTACGGCTCGAAGTGGAGCCGTATGAGAGTCGCCTTCGCCGTCTTGGGTAGCAGAGAGTACCCCGTCCAGAGCTTGTGGGGGAGCAAATGATTTGGGCCTCCGCTCGCAGCGAGCTTTCTTTGTGCGTGTTCGCTTCTGGATCGGGCCGGCACTTCCTTCAGAGAGCATCTCTTCAAATGCCTGTTGGTCGAAACGGACGACCAGCTTCTGTTGCATGGAGCCAAGCTTGGCTGCATCCGACTGCGTCACCAACTCCTCAGCCGTGGAGAAGTTTGTCCACAACAGAGTCGCCATCGTGTTTGCCATGAAATATAAAAGAGCAGAACAATTATCGGAGGACTGGACTTTTACTTCACGTTACAAACTCGCACTACAACAAATAGGGTATACAATAGCAGTTTATCTATAGCGTTCAAGCCTCCCCGCTATAGAATCTCATCATTAATAGCGTTCATTCTGCAGTGCTATTAAAAGAGCGTACAATAGCAGTTTATCTATAGCATTCGAGCCTCCCTGCTATTATAATATCATCATCCATAGCGTTTATTGTGAAGTGCTATTAAAAGTTCATACAATAGCAGTTTATCTATAGCGTTTATGCCTCCCTGCTATTTTGCTGTTAACAGAACTTTATATAGCGTGTTATGAACGCCGTTAAAGGTATAGTATAGTTTTTTTTGGACGTTGCTTATGTTGCAAAAAAAATTCCAACACCCGGACCCGCTCAAATTTTTGGGTTTCGTTCGAAAAAATTTCAATCCACTCAAAGAACCCCCTCCCCCCTTTCTTTCATATTCATCATTTTTTCAACTTCCAACTCCCAAACCCTAACCCTTCTTCTCTTCTTTCCATCCTTATCTCCCATATACGAGAGAACCCAAAATCCCTCCTCCTCCTCATTCTCCTCCTCATCTTCTTCCCTTCCACAAAGAGAGCAACCTAAGAAGAAGAAGAAGGTGGAGCAGCAATGGTGCCGACCGGAGTCGACAACCGCTGCAGCTCTGAACTTAATAACTATATAAACTAAAAACGAATAACCAACTTATTGCTTCATATTGTCAAGATCCCAAGAAAAAGTCACTATATGACTGACATATAGTTGTAACAACTGAAATAAAAAAATATTATATACCTTGCATGCACATTTTTCCTTCCCTCCTCCAGAGCCTCTTCGATTGGCACTCGGTAAGCCCAAATCACCCACCAAATTTGTAATCTCTACACTCGTTTTGTTTATTTTCTCTCACAAACCCTAATAGAAACCTAGATATAAACTACGGTTTCTAGAGCTTGTCCATGTCGTTGTCCATAAAGGACTTCCAAAACTTGAGATGGGGACAACAAAGCGGACGAGGAGCAGGTTCGGGTTCTAGTGGACCATTTGTGGACATGGGAGGAGCATCTTGCTGACCGTGGGGGAGTTGGGACGGACGAAGACAACAACAAAGGACCCCTGACTCCGGATCCTCCATATCCTCAACGAGCGTTTACGGATTCAAAGTGAGTTACTCGATGTGCTAAATAAATGTTTGTTAAAATGTCTCAACCCAAATCCAGGGCAAAAACTCAGGCGCTTGGCCACCCCGAATAAAGGGAGAAGACCACCAAAACTAGGATTGGTACCCATGGCATCGTCCGGCTTACTGGTAACAGACGCACCGCCTGCTGCAGGAGGTGGTTGTTGTCAGGATCCAAGTGGCCTTCAGAGCCCATTTAGTCAGACTCCTCTCTCTCTCTCTCTACAAAATATACATATACATATCCATTTGATATTTATTTTTACATTTTTTTTCTTCTTTTTTCCACTATCTGGAGATAAATTTAGTTATGTGTCACACTGGTTTGCTTGAAGGCCGACTATTAGCGGATTAGTAGAGTAGGAACCTCATGCCTTGAGTATAATAAATGTTGTTTCCAACATGTTTGAGAGACTTATATGATACTAATAGCTTTATATGTTATGTCATTTCAAGGTGCAAGAAAAATGATGCTTGAATAATGGGGTTAATGGTTCATTAAGAAGACACTTATCCATCACAACATTCTAATTAGCCATGCTTGTTTTGGGGCATTTTATTTCCTAATTGTTCAACATTTTTGGTCCATATAATACAGAGGATAATGTAGACTTTTCTCATATTAATTGCAAGAATATTCATTAGCTTATTCAAATATATGCTCAATTGTTATAGTTTGCCACTAGGACCCAACTATGGGATTTGGCCTAGTTTGCTTTGTTAGTTCCACATGCTTTAGAGGCAGCAGAAAACAAGAATATATAATTTTCTAAGTGATAATGTATATTTTGACATGGATAGATTGATATTTGAATATAATAATGAGTAATGTGCAAATTTTATGTGGATTGTTATGATGATGTGGTTCTTGTCATCTAAATTATGCATGTAATTTGTTCTTATTTGAATGATTTCTTTAGGCATGAAACTCCACAAGTTGAAGTCCATGGTGCACATGAAAATAGTGTATGGGATCTTGCCTAGCACCCTATTGGTTATTTGCTTTGCAGGTATGGAGTTCCTTAGATTACTTACTCAGTTGTCTGTTATTATTAATGAGTAGATACACATTTTTCCAAGTTTTTCTTCTTTGTCTTGATTTGAAATGTCATATTGTCATAATAAACTTCCTTTGAGTTTTGACGTGCAATCACACTTCTTAGTGCCATTATCGTAAGTTCAAATTTAGTGTACATCAACGCATATATCAGAGGTAGAGGTATACAACAATATGATCTAAAGGTAGTAACTGAAATGCATGATTGATCACCAAATTGATGATTGATGCAGAAGTACTAGGGAACAAAGATAGCTTTTGGACATTACAAATACAATGTAGTTGCAGTAATTAACTTGTAAAAGTAGAATTGAAGAAATAAGGGAACATAAATCTACCAAATCATAAGATGTCAAAAAAATAATAGAGGTCTCCTAGATACAGTTACTTACACTATCCCCCCTCCCCCCACACAAATCGTGCGCTCGAACCCTTTTTCTTAGTCTTCCTTTCTATATAAATTTTATATTTGCAAAAATAAACTTGAGACAAATGATCCGAAGTAATCTATGTTAGATTTTAAAGAATGCTAGATATAATTTAATTTTCTTAGTACACCAACTGTAATTAATAATAGTTCATACAATTTCTGTACCAACTCTTGCATGGAAATAGTCAATTTGGAGAGGATGTTTTTTGGGCATGGAACATCTGATGAGTAGGTAATTCCACACTGAAATTTGTATGTTTATGGAGTACTCTCAGATATCACTATCCATAGGTAGACTAATATACATTATAGGATAGGTCTCATTTTAGAGTGGTAAAATGACATTTCTGTCTTAAACAGACTACTCCTTGAGACAAATTGTTGATCTAGGAATGAATATGCAACTAGTTCTTTAGAGTAACTGTACAAACAATAAAGATCTATTTATATGATATTGTGATGTATTAGACAGAACCTAGTATCAAATGTCAATTGGCATGTCAGCCAACATGTCTTTTCCAACACCAATGCAACACTAGCAGAAATTACTACCCAAATGTAGACTGGTATACATTATAGGATAGTTCTTATTTCAGAGTGGAACAGAAAAGGTTGGAACAAAAAAAGAGGAATTAACTACCTGAAAATTTCCAGGTAGATGTTTCTAATTCAAATTTCAAGCTTTCAGTAATTTACTGATTTCTAGGTGACATGATTGTTGAAAGGCAACTTGTTTATATAACTCTACTAGAAAAGTCGAATTGTTATAGGTGGGTTTATGTGCAGTGGCCCATATTTCTAATACACAGATTAACTTTTCCATTTTCTAATTAATATAAATTGAAACCAGTGAAATAGCAATTATATATAGCATTATACCTATACTCTTGGCAATAATCAGGTTAACGTATTGGGTCGGTTGGCCCATTTATTAGCAAATTCGGTTCAACTTTAACTTTATCGAGTCAAGCCATCAACAGGATTGTGAAGAAATAGTGTTGTTTAGCTTACCAAGTGTGTAAGAATGTAGGTTTTAGTGATTTTGTCGATACCCAATTGAAGGGGAAATGGTAATGGTTTTAGAAGGTTCTCTCACTAGACATGCCTCCAATACCTGAAGCTTATCAAATGATGGCAAATCAAAATGGTGACCAAGACTTCGCATAGTTGAGGTAACTTTGTGATTTTGGAACTGATTTACCATATGCATTATCTTTTACCTATTCATTAGATTAGTGTTGTTCTCATAGTTGTTGCTTGGGTATTTTAACATCTCAATAGCTATCATAAATCTAGCTATGGTCAACCATGAGATGATGGCAATTTTGCTTTGTAACTGCATGTTCAGTGTTGTTCGTCATTAAGAAAATTTTATAATATTCCCACTGATACTTAGTGAATTGAACGTGAAACCTTTGAGGGGACTGAACCCCAAATGAATTGAACTTAAAATGATTCATGAAACCTTTGAGGGGACTGAACCTTTGAGGGTAATACATATTTATCTAGTTTCAATATTATTCATGTGTTCACATTCATTTGTTTCCTAGTGGTGTTTTGCTTCTGTGGTTTATCTTTGTTTGACTACTATATAATGATACATAGATATCCTCACTTTCATGTGCAATGATGAATAATTTATGTTTTTATATCAGTCTCATTGTTGTCTTTGTTGTCCTTTGATGTTCAGAAAATGATAGCTCCGAAAGGGGAGATGCTGTTGTTATGAACCTCCATCATATACATCCGAGTAGATGTTAGTGTGGCATCTTGTGTCGGATTAGATCACCCTGGTGTCGTTCCATTAGTACCGCTAAGGTATTAAAGAAGACTTCAAGTTACCTTAAAATTTTACGTCTTCAAAACCTACTTGATCTTATTTACAATATGTTAATTATTTGCAATATTTTATTCTGTTGAAGGGAGAAGAGATGAAGAAGACAATTGGAGCTCCTGCCTACATCGAATGCAGTTCAAAGACACAACAGGTATAATGTTCCCTTCATTCAATCTCACTACATATAGTGTTGTACTAGGTTGCACCAACGTTCCTCTTGAAAGTCGTATTCGAGTCCGATATGTATCAGCATGATACTTTCTCACATGCGTGTCAATAGATGCTTGGTTTAGAGGTCTATAGATATGACTTTACATGGATTTGGAACAAACAAACTTGTTTCAAACATAAATGAGACATAAAATGTAAGAAACCAAAAATCTCTTTATAGTAGGTCTATTCTAGTGCTTTGGAGCTTACTGTCTATACAAAAACAAGTATAGAGCATTGCAATTCAAAAGGTTAGCTTACTCTATCTCATAGTTCGTAGAGTTGAAGGTCGGGGTCCATTTGAGTAACCTGAATAGGTTGCTCTCAATTGCTGTATTATAACTGCATTACTGGTAGTCTGAGGCTGATGTCTCTCCAATTATTCCTTGTGATATTATCCATCGAAGTCTACTTTATGGAGGCATTTTTCTCTACCCTGCAGATAACAAAAATCCAGAGGACAAATCTCAATTGCAACCTATATGCATTGTTGCTTCTTATGACTGATCTCTTATTATGGTTATGGTACTTGCACTTAATATTCTCTTTTATGTTGGAAGAGTATACGAGAGAGTGCCAGGTCTTAATAGTTGAGATTGTATTTAGTGACTATTTAATCATCTTATCAGGATACATGATCCTGTGTCGACTTATTTTTTTGTATAATAATATGTTTTCTTTTTAATTTTGTGTAGGTTGGCGGATAAATTTTTGATGGTTTTGGATATCTAGAAGGAAAGAGGCGATCGAGCTGCATTTTGGCCTACATATATTTTTATTATTATTTTGGACTACTAGGCGTACAACAACTTTTTGTACATCTTGAATGTTTTAATGACAACTACTTTTTGTACATCTTGAATGTTTTAATGAACAATGTTCATATTTTGGCAAACTTTTTCTATATTTTGATTGATCGAAATGGAAGTTGCGATTGAAATTATTGAAATCAAAATTGCAATTCAGCATGAATTTTTATGGTTAATTGTATGTGATACATAACAGGTTATTCAGATATGAAATTATGTAGCAGATTTATAGCAGGTTATTCAGATATGAAATTATGTACCAGATTTACAACATTCATAATATGCTATCATTCAGCAACAATTCTTGAATGTTATAAACCATCTACAGCATTCATGAACGCTATAATCCATCTACATTGATGAACGCTATAAAGGATCCACAGCATTCACAAATGCTATAAACAATCCACAGCATTCACGGACGCTATAATCCATCTACAGCATTCAAGGACGCTATAAAGCATTCACAGCATTCACAAACGCTATAAACCATGCACAACATTCACGAACGCTATAATCATCTACAGCATTTAAGAACGCTATAATGTTATAGCGTTCACAAGCATTCACATACTATAGCGGGGGCAACTATAGCGGACGGAATACACTATAGAAGGCTTTTTATAGCGTTCTGCGCATGCTATTGTAGGCCATATTTGTTGTAGTGTCGTTTGTACAAAGAAAGCCTAGGGACGAAAGCCTAGGTACAGTAGTCTGAGTACAATTGTTTATTTTAGATTCTGGAGGGTGACGATAGAGGCTCGGGAAAGCGACGGCCACTCTGCCTTACTCCTTGGACGATCGGTATGCAGCCTTGGCTCCAGAAGATTGCTCGGCGTTGAAGAAATGCTCTCTTTGCTCTCTCTCTGCTCTTCTCTCCAAGTACTCTGGTGCTCTCTCTGATCTCGAAAAGGGCTTCTTTATGTCTGTGTATGTGCCTCTTTCTGTGTGCGTATATCTCTCTGTGTATTATCTCGCAAGGGAATGGCACCCTGCTATTTATAGGAATGGAGGGACCTCATTAGGGTTCACAATATTACCCCTCAAAGCGGCGGCGGCCTATCGACCAATCAATCTGGGCCATTAATCTTGGGCGTGATAAATCTGGGCCATTTAGTATGGATTGCACCAAATCCTATCAGTAATTAATACTGATTAGGAATAAATCTCCGTAGTGATGATTTGATGATGTCTGCGAATCTGAATGAATAAATTTAATTCATTCTCCATGCCACGTGTCCCAGATTATTGGGATTTGACCCAATCTTTGATTGCAGTAAATCTGGGAAATTGATTGGCTTTATGACACGTGTTCTGAAAGCCCCTGAGGAGGATTGAGCCGCATAAGGATGGAGCCGCATAAGACTGGCCACTGTATCGGGTCTGCTTGGGGAGTGGCCCCCCGATCCTTCGAACTATATGATAATTTGAGCCGCATAATGGGTAATGAGCCGCATGGAGATGATCCTTACGAGCCGCATGGGGGGTCTTCATTCGAGCCGCATGAGACTGCTTCTGCCTGAGCCTCATAAGGCTGCTTCATACTGAACCGCATGGGGAGTCTTCGTTCGAGCCGCATATGTTTGTCCACGTGTCAGGGCCGCGTGGCATTTTCTGGATTTCGGGAGATATTGTCAAAGATCTCCTTCACTTCCCGAAGGATCTGTCATTATGACAGAGTCATAATTATCTCTTTTGTGTCAGGGCTGCCACTTTTCAGAGTTGTCAGCCGTCACAGTAATTAATGCAGGAGGGAGAACTATTTTTTTATGCCATGTGTCTCCTGTTCTGAGCCGCATAGGACATCTTGAGCCGCATAGCCGCTCGTGCCGCATGAATCTGTGAGCCGCATGGGCTTCCTAAGCCGCATGGATTTTCCTGGCCGTATGGATCTTTCTTTAATATTTTCCATGCTTCTACAGTTTGAGAAGTTGTAACTTTTAGAGGATATGTGGGGAGATATTTTAGGATTGAAACAACTAATTGAGGGTGTATAAAAGGGGTAAAAATCATGAGAAGAGACCACACAACACAAGTCTTCTTTTCTTCTCCAACTTTTCTTTTGAAGTTTTGATGAACATGTTCGGCTAAAGTCTTATTGGTCGAAGGAAACGGAAGCCTCGGAATAAGTAAAAATTGTGAGATCTAATTTGTGTTTATATGTTTGATTTGTAATTTGAGTATCAAATGTTTCTTATGCATATTTCATGATTATCTTGTTTCATTAATAGGATGCATACTAGTTTATTATTCTTGATAATCTACTTCTAAATTAGATATCGAATCCAGAATTGTTCGATCTCTCTAATTTGTGAAGCAACCAAGATTTAATAAATTACCGCTTTCTAATATTCAATCTTAGGAAGAAACCATTCGACTAAATTAAATGCAACCGCTTGTGCTTATGTTGTTTTGTTTCATCGATCTCATTGAGTTTAGTACACTACTAGATTAAACCTTTAGCACTTGTCTGGGGTTGTTTAGTAGTCAAGGTTAATTAGGTCGCTTGTTTCTAATTAACTGTGGCTAAAGGAGATAGGAAAATAATTCCAACGATGAATATTCATAATACATATCAATATATGTTTGCATCTTTGATCAGTTTTAAGATTCCGATGGTAGATGTTGACTTAGACCAACATTTGTTATTTGATTTATTTTCATATTCTACTTTTTTTTTATTGACTTTCATTTTATTCACTCCCCTTTCATTATTCACATAGCATAAATCTAAACTAATTACTCTCCGTGGAAACGATCCTTACTCACACTGCTATATTTCTAAGAGCACAGGTTTTATTTTTGGGTCGCTACAACAGCACACCAAATTTTGGCGCCGTTGTCGGGGAGTAATTTTAGTTAATTTTTGTGCTTCTTGTGATCTTTATTTCATTCTTGCAATAAATAATTTCTTTTTGTTAGAAAAAAATTCTTAAACAAGACATGGCGACCAATTCTCAACAATTTGCCACTTGGCTAGATCTTCCATCTAGTCATGTCAATGAGGTAAATATTTCTTCTCTTGAACAAAAAACTTCCAGTTTAACTTCTCTTGTTCATCTAATGGTTGTAGGTAACATGCAAACAACAATAGCTTAAGGGATTTGTTTAAGCAGGGCATACAACTGATATGTGTCCAACTCTTCAAGAGGACCCAAATGAACAAGTGAATGAGGAACATGGTTTTCTTGGAAAATCACAAATGAAGTATGATCGATATTCAAACTCGCACAATCCAGGGTGTGAAGATCATCCTACTTTTATATATGGAAATCCACAATCAAATCAGTCCGCCAATCAAAATTGCTCAAGTTACCAACAGTATAGGCAATCATACCCCCGGTGAACAACAATTGGACCAAACTTATAATTCTGGTATGTATTTAGAAGATATTGTTATGTCTCTTGCCACTAATACCTTATAATTTCAATAGGAGACGAGGGCCAGAATCCAAAGTTGGACAATCAAATGAGTCAAATGGCTGCAAAAATTAACAAGCTGGAGGCACAAAGTTTAGAAAAATTCTCATCTCAAGTGATAATAAATCCGAAAGAAAATGCCTTTATTCAAGATGTGAAACCCTTGCATAGTTATGTCAAGTGTGCATAGAGTCGAGCCAACGACATATTAAACAAAGGCGCTACTTGGGAGGCAACCCAAGGGGAGTTTGTTCTTATACTTGCATTTTTATTTTTGTTTGTTTTTATCTTTTCTTTGCATTTAGACATTTATTGATGACAATGTCAGTTTTAAATGGGGGGGAGATTTATGTTTTGTCTGTTTTTAAATGCATGGTTTTTAAAAAATAAAAAAATTTAAATGATAAAACTTTCAAAAGATTTTTTTGTAGTTTTTTCTGGTTCTCAATTTATTTTCTTAAAGAAGGGAGATTTGTTTTTGTGGTTTTCAATAATTTTGTTGTGTATGTCATGAGAAAGATTCAGCTAAGTATGAAAAATTCATAACAATATTGAATAAATACTCTTTTCAACTTAGAATTAATTAGTCCTGTTTTTCTTAATGATGGTAGTGACTAAATATGGTAGATAAAAGTCGGTGAGATCTTGAGCCTTTAGACTGACATCATTACCACTATTTTTTATGAGAGATATTCTTCCATAATTTTGTTTCTCTAGAATTTGCATTGATTCTCTTCAAGGTTACATCGACACATGTATACATGAACATGATTAAGGCTATTTTTATGCTACTTAAGCCAAATAGCCTAACCTAAAATTATTTTTCCTTTGGTTGAACCCCTTTGAGTTTTTGCTTCTATTTTTGTGAACCCATATTATAGGCTTTAACCCGAAAAAAATCCTTACCCAAGCCGAAAAACTAGTGTAGCATTATGATATGTATGGGTGTATAAGAAATAAGTGGTGGGTATCTAAATTTCTAGTTTGGCTACATAGTTTTATTTTCAAATTCTTGATCCATGATTCAAAAAAAATAGAAAATGAAAAAAAAATTGAAAAAAGTGAGGGAAAAAAAAAAGAAGAATTAATGAAAAAAGTGATGGAGGAAATAACTTTTTGATATCTATGTTCATAATTTCTACCAAAATTTCTAATAAAGGGATATGTTAAATGCTTTGAGTGGAGTGATTTCTTTTACATATTTTATACATTCGAGCTTGAGTTAAATCATTTTTGTTCCACTAGTTTAGATAGTTTTTTAGCTACACTCCCAAATATATCCTACCTTAATCCTAAGCCCCGATACAACCCATAAAAGTCCTTATGATTTGTGTATGCATATGATTCAAGTGGTGCAGAATGAGAAGATATGCAAGCTTATGGTAGATCATTTCTTTTGAAATGAATTTGAGCGAAATACTTACCCTTCAAGCCGATGAGAGTTGAGTGTTTATTCCTATGAGCGACTACCAATTTAGTTTACTCTATCTTCAAGTGAAAATACATACTAAGTCATTAGAAGTCGTCTAAGAATATATTTCATGATATGTTATGAGCTTAGTTATTCTTTATTTATGGCATTACAACCTTGATTTTCGTTTTGAAAAAAATAATTTTGAGTTTTGTCCGAGGACGAACAAAAGTTAAGTATGGGGGTATTGATGAGAACATAAAATACTATATTTTAACTTAATGTTCACTATTTTATGCTTATTTATGACTAAATGTACTCATTATATTATATTTTGCTTTAGGATGCAGTTGGAGACACCATGTGCAAAATGGAGCTAAATTACAATTCTGGACAGTTTTGACACCTTTTACCAAAATAGGCATAACTTTCTCCTTCGAAACGAAATTAAGGTGCTTCAAAAAGATTTGTAAAGCTAAGACAAAGGGCAACAACTTTCCTATTTTAAGTTTTTTGATATTCACGCTTCATCATGGATGAAATAAGGATTCAAGTTGGGTCAAACATGCTGTGAACATAAATAGGAACGAAAATGACCATTTTCCTACTTGTTCTATGACTTAGTTTTTTGTTTTTGTTTGAGAAGTTGTAACTTTTAGAAGATATGTGGGGAAATATTTTGATGTGAAACAACTAATTGAGGGTGTATAAAAGGGGTAAAAATTATGAGAAGAGACCACACAACACAACTCTTCTCATTTTCTCCAACTTTTCTTTTAAAGTTTTGATGAACATGTTCGGCTATTGGTCGAAGGAAACGGAAGCCTCGGAATAAATAAAAATTGTTAGATCTAATTTGTGTTTATATGTTCGATTTGTAGTTTGAGTATCAAATGTTTTCTTATGCATATTTATGATTATCTT
Organism: Iris pallida; assembly: GCA_029216955.1. Lineage (NCBI taxonomy): Eukaryota > Viridiplantae > Streptophyta > Magnoliopsida > Asparagales > Iridaceae > Iris > Iris pallida. Next base: position 23,214 of record JANAVB010044891.1, on the reverse strand, counting down.
ATTAAAATAGGATGCATACTAGTTTATTATTGTTGATAATCTACTGTTAAATTAGATATCGAATCAGGAATTGTTCGATCCTTCTAAGTTGTGAAGCAACCAAGATTTAATAAATTACTGCTTTGTATTATTAAATCTTAGGAAAAAACCATTCGACTAAATTAACTGCAACCGCTTGTGCTTGTGTTGTTTTGTTTCATCGTTCTCATTGAGTTTAATACACTACTAGATTAAACCTTTAGCATTTGTCTGGGGTTGTTTAGTAGTTAAGGTAATTAGGTCACTTATTTCTAATTAACCGTGGCTAAAGGAGATCGAAAAATAATTCCAACGATGAATATTCATAATACATATCAATATATGTTTGCATCTATGATCAGTTTTAAGATTTTGATGGTTGACGTAGACTTAGAATAACATTTGTTATTTTGATTTATTTTCATATTCTACTTGCTCTTTTTATTGAATTTTATTTCTCCCCCCTTTTATTATTCACACAGCACATATCTAAACTAATTACTCTCAGTAAAACGATCCTTACTCACACTGATATATTTCTAAGAGTATAGGTTTATTTTTGGGTGCCTACGACAGCACACCAAATTTTGACGCCGTTGCCGGAGAGTAATTTTAGTTAAATTTTTTTGTTTCTTGTGATCTTTATTTCATTCTTGCAATAAAATTTCTTTTTGTTAGCAAAAAAAATTCTTGAACAGGACATGGCGATCAATTCTCAACAATTTGCCACTTGGCTAGATCTTCCATCTAGGCATATCAATGAGGTAAATATTTCTTCTATTGAATAAAAAATTTCTAGTTTAACTTCTCTTGTTCATCAATGGTTGTAGGTAACATGCAAACAACAATAGCTTATGGGATTTGTTTAGTAGCAGGGCATACAACTGATATGTGTCCAACTCTTCAAGAGGACCCAAATGAACAAGTGTATGAGGAACGTGGTTTTCTTGGACAATCACAAATGAAGTATGATCGATATTCAAACTCACACAACCCAGGGTGGGAAGAATCCTACTTTTAGCTATGGAAATCCATAATCAATCAGTCCGCCAATCAAAATTGCTCAAGTTACCAACAGCATAAGCAATCATACTCCCGTGAACAACAATTGGACCAAACTTATAATTCTGGCATGTATTTAGAAGATTATTATGTCTCTTGCACTAATATCTTGTAATTTCAACAGGAGACGAGGGCCAGAATCCAAAGTTTGGACAATCAATGAGTCAAATGGCTGCAACAATTAAAAAGCTGGAGGCACAAAGTTTGGAAAATTATCATCTCAAGCGATAATAAATCCGAAAGAAAATGCCTCTATTCAAGATGTGAAATCCTTGCATAGTTATGTCAAGTGTGCATAGAGTCGAGCCAACGACATATTAACAAAGGCGCTGCCTGGGAGGCAACCCAAGGGGAGTTTGTTCTTATTCTTGCATTTTTTTGTTTTTATCTTTTCTTTGCATTTAGACTTTTATTGGTGACAATGTCAGTTTTAAATGTGGGGGAGGAGATTTATGTTTTGTCTGTTTTTAAATGCATGGTCTTTAAAAAATAAATAAATTTAAATAATAAAACTTAAAAAAGATTTTTTTTTTTGTATTTTTTCTGGTTCTCAATTTATTTTTTTAAAGAAGGGAGATTTGTTTTTGTGGTTTTCAATAATTTTGTTGTGTATGTCATGAGAAAGATTCAACTAAGTATGAAAAATTCATAACAAGATTGAATAAATACTCTTTTCAACTTAGAATTAATTAGTCTTGTTATTTTTCTTAATGATGGTAGTGACTAAATTTGGTAGACAAAAACCGGTGAGATCTTGAGCCTTTAGACTGACACATCATTCCCACTATTTTTAATGGAAGATATTCTTCCATAAATTTGTTTCTCTAGAACTTGCATTGATTCTCTTCAAGGCCACATCGACACATGCATACATGAACATGATTAAGGCCATTTTTTATGCTACTTAAGCCAGATAACCTACCCTGAAATTATTTTTCCTTTGGTTGAACCCCTTTGAGGCTTATTGCTTCTATTTTTGTGAACCCATATTACAAGCTTTAACCCGAAAAAAAATTCGTACCCAAGCCGAAAAACTAGTGGAGCATTATGATATGTATGGGTGTATAAGAAATAAGTGTGGGGGTATCTAAATTTCTAGTTTGGCTACATATTTTTATTTCCAAATTCTTGAGCCATCATGATTCAAAAAAAATTGAAAATGAAACAAATTTGAACAAAGTGAGAAAAAAAGAAGAAAGAAGAAGTAATGAAAAAAAGTGGAGGAAATAACTTTTGATATCTATGTTCATAATTCCTCCCAAAATTTCCAACAAAGGGGTATGTTGAGTGCTTTGAGTGGGTGTTTGCTTTTACATATATATTCGAGCTTGAGTTAAATTATTTTTGTTCCACTAGTTTTGATAGTTTTTTAGCTACACTCCCAAATATATCCTACCTTAATCCTAAGCCCCGCTACAACCCATAAAAAGTCCTTATGATTTGTGTTATACATGTGGTCCAAGTGGTGGAGAATGAGATATATGCAAGCTTATGGTAGATCATTTCTTTTTGTACGAATTTGAGCAAAATACTTACCCTTCAAACCGATGAGAGTTGAGTGTTTATTCCTATAAGCTCTACCAATTTAGTTTACTCTATCTTCAAGTGAAAATACATACTAAGATATTAGAAGTTGTCTAAGAATATATTTTCATGATCTGTTATGAGTTTTAAAGAGCTTAGTTATTCTTTATTTATGGCATTACAACCTTGATTTTCGTTTTGAAAAAATAATTTTGAGTTTTGTCCGAGGACGAACAAATGTTAAGTGGGGGGTACTTGATGAGAACACAAAATGTTATATTTTATGCCTTAATGTTCACTATTTTATGCTTATTTTATGACCAAATGTACTCATTATATTTATATTTTGCTTTAGGATGCAGTTGGAGACACTATGTCAAAATGGAGCAAAATTGTAATTCTGGACAGTTTTGACACCTTTTACCAAAATGGGCATAACTTTCTCCTCCGAAACGAAATTAAGGTGCTTCTAAAAAATTTGGAATGCTAAGACAAAGGGCTACAACTTTCCTATTTTAAGTTTTTCGATATTCAGGCTGCATCATGGATAAAATCAGGATTCAAGTTGGGTCAAAGATACTGTGAACAAAAATAGGAACCAAAATAACCATTTCCCTACTTGTTCTATGACTTAGTTTTTTTGGTTTGAGAAATTGTAACTTTTAGAGGATATGTGGGGAGATATTTTGGGATTGAAACAGCTAATTGAGGGTGTATAAAAGGGGTAAAAATCATGAGAAGAGACCACACAACACAACTCTTCTCTTCTTCTCCTGCTTTTCTTTGAAGTTTTGATGAACATGTTCGGCTAAAGTCTTGTTGGTTGAAGGAAACGAAAGCCTCGGAATGAATAAAAACTTTTGAGATCTAATTTTTGTTTACATGTTTGATTTCTACTTTGAGTATCAAATGTTTTCTTATGCATATTTCATGATCTTATTTAATTACTAGGATGCATACTATAGTTTATTATTCTTGATAATTTACTGCTAAATTAGATATCGAATTTGGAATTGTTCGATCCCTCTAATTTGTGAAGCAACCAAGATTTAACAAATTACTGCTTTGTATTATTAAATCTTAGGAAGAAACCATTCGACTATATAACCGCTTGTGTGTGTTGTTTTATTTTATCGATCTCATCGAGTTTAATACACTACTAGATTAAACCTTTAACACTTGTCTGGTTTTTTTAGTAGTTAAGGTTAATTAGGTCGCTTGTTTCTAATTAATTGTGGCTAAAGGAGTTAGGAAAATAATTCCAACGATGAATATTCATAATACATATCAATATATGTTTGCATCTATGATCAGTTTCAAGATTTCGATGGTAGACGTAGACTTAGACCAACCTTTGTTATTTTGATTTATTTTCATATTCTACTTGCTCTTTTTTATTCACTTTCATTTTATTCATCGCCCTTTCATTATTCACATAGCACAAATGTAAACTAATTACTCTCCGTGGAAACGATCGTTACTCAAACTGTTATATTTCTAAGAGTATAGGTTTTATTTTTGGGTGCCTACGATAGCACACCAACGCTTGTATTCGATAAATAGATACAGAATATCCCCCATGGCCATGATAGTTGTATACACAAGTGTAGCTACCATCGGCTAACCATGTGACTACAACCTTGCCTTGAGTTACTTGTCCTCCCCTCGACCCTGAAATAATATCTAGACCTTCTAGCCATTTGAAATTAAGAATGAGTAGGACCTTACCCTTGGTCAAAACCATAATCTAGGAGGCTATTTAATCTCAAGGAACCAACTATTGTGAGTCTCTAATGATTCATCTTGATTCTTGCTTAAACTAGCAACTCATATGCCTTAACCCAACCCTTACTCGACTAGGCCCCCCACAGTTAGTCAAGAGAGGATTAAACAAAAACAACAAGCATTGCAATGAATGTGATAGGCACCCATTCCAAGATTTAGGATTCAGCAGGAGTCATCCTAGGAATAAAATTTTATTATTAAAGACGTTACTTTGCATTAGAGCAATAGCTTCACCAGCTTGGCCAATATCTGTAGTATGATGCCCCGTCATATTGATTCACTAGTTATCAACAGCAATGTCAGAGCACTACGTGCAACACCATTAGAAACCTTATGACTATAGTCTAGCCAACTTAACACAAATAGAAATTTATGACCTAGTTGTTGAGATCTTTTTGTTACCCCCATCGATAACTCTCGTATACTATGGACGAGTGGATCATTCTATTTTATCGACTCGTGTATCGTTATACGCAATCATTTTCCATTTATTAGAAATTATGGTATGATCCTTGAATTTGATTCATATCTATCGCATCACGTTATCGATCACATCGTGATTATTATCAAAAGTTGAGATACAATGTCACGACCTTGAAATATTTCCTAACCTCATTAATCCTAAAATCGTGCCTTAGTTTTAATTCAGAGAAAGAAATTTTAGAGTGAATAGATTCTAAGCCTTCTAAATTATAGGAGATACTAGTATTACCGATTGATTAGAATAACTTGGTGTTTGCAAAAACAAAAGTATAAAACTTATTGATACAAACTGTAATAAAGATTACAAGAATTCTGGGAAAATTACAACTATAGGAATCCAATCTTGATGACGATTGCTTTATCCCTTGGACGATGTGAATTGTGAAGACGAAGCCTTTGAAGTTGAAAACAATTCTGGAAACTGAAGGCAAAAGCCTCTGAAGTTAAAGACAAAAGTCTCGGAAGAATGCAGCAGCACTTTGGCAAGAACTCCTGAACTCTCTGATTTCTGATCTCTGATCTTGATCCCCTTGAAATGAAGACTTGAAACTCTATTTATAGAGTTCTGAAAATAACTAACTTTCAGTTATTTTGGACTGCGCAAGCTGATTTGCGCAGCAACTGGTTTGCGCAGCACTGGATTGCGCAAGCAGTTATTGGATCGTGGGCCAACTATCTGGGACACATGGCATCATTTGATTGAAATGCGCATGATCGTGCATAGACAGTTGCCACGTAATGAGCAATTGATGGCATGAATGCCACGTAATTGGTCAGTTATATTGGTAGAATATGCAAAATGAACTGCGCAGAAATGGTTTGTGCAAACACGGATTGCGCATGAGTGGTTTGCGCAAACACGGATTGCGCTGCCACCTGTCAGCCGCCCTCGAGCACTGTGCGGCGTCAAAAACGAACAGCCTCCTCGTTATTCGTGTTGTCAGCTGTCAGGAAGATCTGATTTGATTCAGTCAATGATGACTTCTGCCACGTCAGCCTGCGCAGTTGGGAACATGCGCAAACCAGCCTGCGCAAAGTGATGTCTGCGCAAACTGTTGTGTGCGCAACTCATCAAACTGATGAATATCTTGAATTTTGACTTTGTTGATTGATGCAACTTGATTTTTTATGACCTACAAGACCCCCTTCAAAGTTTTCGAAAGTTGATTGTATTCAAAATTTCGAAATACTTTGAATTTTTGAATGTTGAATCATTTTGCGCAATATGATGAGCTGTCTGCGCAAAGCGAATAGACCACAAGTTTAGGCGCAATCCGAGGCGGCCGTTTCATTTTTTGAAAACTATAAATAATCCTCCTCATACTTTAAAGTATTCTTTACTTGCTATCTTCGTGCAATTGAGAGAGAATTTCTGAACTCTTTCTTCCTTTCTTCTCCGACGATTTGTCATGGCTCCACGACGATCAAATGCTGTCGCTACTGCCGCCGCGAAGGGAAAAGCTCCGGCCGAGTCTTCTGACAGAGTTGCACGGCGAGCTTCCCGACACGAATCCGCACATCTGCTCTGAGAGGTAGTTGAACCGATCGAAAACCCCTTCTTAGGGTGATTCGACTCCCTTGAAACTCATCTCTTTTTAGAGATAAGTTCATATTGCGCCACCCTTTTTAGGGTTTCGGTTGCATGAACTATCAGTTCTTCATTTTTATGAAGGCTGCATTCTTGCGCAATTTGTTGATTTGTGCTGACAGGAAATCAGCACAAACGATTAAGTTGCGCAGATATCAGCGCAAACCATTGCTTTGCGCAACTTTTATGTTGCACAAACTGATGTTGCACAAGTCATGTCAGCGCAATCTGAGATTGCGCAAATCATGTCAGCGCATTCTAATGTTGCGCAAATCATGTTTTATGTTTAAAAACAAAAACTTTGTCTTGGACTAATTTTCATCTGTTTGTTGATGCAGTTGAAGTCAATGAAGATCCAGATTACGAACATTTTGTGGGAACCCTCATAGAGTCTGAATACAAAGAGGATCTGTCTCATGTCCATTACCCTCAATATGATCTGCCGGCCTCCGTCAGGCTATATTGATTTCACAGGACAATGAAAATTTGATGTGTTTGATGAACGGACAGCCTTTAGAATCAGCTGATGCTGTAATTCACAAGAAACCTTTATTCCTATTCGGTGATGCCTTTGAGAGAGCCTCTCAGCCCAGGCCAAGGATGGAAGATAGAGTAGTTCACCAGCAAGATAGATCCTTTTTTATACCCGACATTGCTCGATGCCTTCCTTTGTCACGGTACGCTCATGCGAGCTACCCAAGGAAGATGGAATGGAATATCACTCTATTTCAGGATGCTCGGGCAGGAAAAATCTTCGTAAAGAAGGGGCCACATCATAAGGACATGTTTTATAGTTCTTCTGACAGATATAGTATCCTACTGAGAGGCTTAAGACCTGGCTGCATTCCACCAGAGAACTCCTCCATGCTAATGCCTCTTAGGACACCAATATTCACAAATAAGTTTGCGAAGGTTGAAGGAAAATATCCGGAGCAAGATAAGAATGACTGGACTGGTGAATCCAGACTACAAGCGATGGAGTTATATCGCGAATTGGGTTCTGGGAAAATTCCAAGACAGACTCCAACAAATCAACCTGTATGAAGCAGTGCATGCGACTGTATATGGATTTGCTCCCAATTCTCATATGTTCTTAGCCTTAGCTGAGAGATACAACTACAGGACTGGAACTTTCATGACCCCAGGGGGAGAGATGGGCTTTGCGCTCCACGAGATGAAGTATATCTCGTTCTTGCCTATGGCAGATGCTCCATATGAGGAGTATGTACCAAAATGATGAGTTGAACAAGCTCAGAAAAGAGAATCCAGAGATGGTGACAGTGTTCGAAGAACTATTGTGCCATTACAAGATCTGCTCTTTATTTTACAAGAGTGCCACTGCCAATACTTGTTATTCTTCAAAGTGGCTACCATATCTGTTTCTTAATCATATAGAAGAGAAGAAAACCAAGGAGAACGATAAATGTTACCCAACCTTCTTCAAACCTTTGAGCCATACAGAGGTCAGAAAATTAATGGAACAGAGTGGTCACTTTGATAAAGAAGTGAACGATGACCATGAATATCCTCCTTTGAAGAGAGGAGATAATTTGGAAAGTTACTTGAGAATGGGCTATAGGCCCATATCAGAAGAAGCACAATTGGCGGGATTCTTGACATACTGGCTGCGAAGGTTCGTGGTTCCCGGATCCAGTGCAGTGGATCGTTTTCACCGTAAGCTGAACGCCAGTCTCCGTTTATATGTTGACTTGATGTTGAAAGCGAAAGGAGGAGAGAGAGAATTCCCTCGCTTAGAACTGCCATATACATATTTATTTGGATGGTTGCTTCTTCACTATCCAACTCTAATGGATCCTGGCATGGGACCAGTTGACGGCAGTTTTCTTCGAAGGTATTCCGATGGAAAATGGAAATATACTTCCTTATCTGAATGTAGATTTATGTTGAATCTGAACAGATGCTGGAACTTCTGCTGCGCTCCTTTCCCTGCTGGGTATGATCAGATGCCCACGAATATGGTGGATTCGAAACTGCAGCCTCTAACTCGTGTCGCTTTTGAATGGTTGAAGACAATTCGACCATCTCATTTGGTCTACCGATTCGAAGAAGAGTGCTACTTAGAACCATACCTCCCAAGCCATTTTGCTAGACAGTTTGGGTATGATCAGTTCCACGTAGGGAACGCAATTACCTGCCTCCAAGGCAAGGGTTATCTGATAGACGGAGCTAGGGCTTGGGCTTATTACAATGCCCGTGATACAAAAGCTACTTTCTCCATGCCAGCAAGGACTACTCCTCAGGGTCCTCGAATGCTTGTTACATACTCCGTATTTTACACATCAGCGAATACTTTTGCCGAGAATTTCCATCTCGCAGATAGTTTCGCCACTGCAACAAGATTGAGAAGAGGGAGAATTGCTCCATCAATCCCTATAAATGAGGAGGCGCAGGAACCGGCAGATGCACCTCTGGAGACTACAAGGGATATTATATTCTCCCAAGAAGTGAATGCACCACTTCGTATTTCACTGAAGGTGGGTAAATCTCCCGCGAAGAAGAGAAGAAGAGAGGAGCCTCCTGCTCCTGTGGCGAAGAAGAAATTGATTCTTGATGTTTCTTCTGAAAAGGTGACTACCAGATCTCAATCCCGGCAATTGGCCGAGACTAATCAAGAAATTGCCAGTACACCAACTTCCGTGCAAAAGCGAACAGAACCAGAAATGTAGAGAGTCCTATTAGGCCTCTACACAGAAAGAAAAGAGTAGTTACCAGAAGTGTCTTGGAAGAGTCTTCTTCTAACAACTCCTGACTTCAGTAGATGCTGCTGCAGGACTTTTAATGGCATCTCCACACCTGCTTCTGAATCAGGAAGCAAAACTCTCGAGGAGAATGAACAGAGGGGAGATTTTGCCCCAAGAATTGAAGTGCCTAGAGAACATATTTAGAGGAAGAACAAGGTGTTGTACAACCTCATTCTCCTATTGCAGATATTTCTCAACCTCCTCCTACTCCCAGGACTCTTCGTGAGGAAGAAGACTGTGAAATGATTGCAGCTCTGGAGGACTGCAGTTATAGCTTGCAGGAAGATCAGGCTGCGACTAGCAGTGGAAATGCAGCAGTAGTAGAGGAGAAGAAGAAGAAGTCAAGGACGGTTCTTCATCCGAAAATGTTGATGAGTATTTACAAGATTCTGAAAAACAAACTGAAGAACATAGATCTCTTGATGCCGATGATATTTCAAATCCTAAAAAGGATATTGAAGTGGAGGCACCTGCAGAAAAGGCTGTCGATGTTGAGATAGAAACATCTCTTGAAGAAGTAGCCGACAAAGGTGTGCTAAAAGAAAATCCCGCCACCGACCCTCAAGGTATAAAACGAGATTTAACAATCTTTTCTTATTTTACAATGAACCGATAACTAATATCTTCATTTGCAGATCTTGGGACTTTGCCAATACCTCCAACGGACCTGATTATGGTGCCTATACCAACGGTGGTTATTAGCAGTAGTCATCATTTATCTTGTGGTTCTGAGGCGGGCAGCAGTCAGGCTGTTGCAGCGGAGGCTACTTCTGTTCAACAGTATTCCATTCCAGTAAGGAATGAACTCGTTGTTAAACCAAACCAAGGTAACATTGCTCTTAATTTGATCTTTTTGTTCATCAATAATCAATTAGTAAAATAATAATTTTACTTTTGCAGAAGATCAAACAGGAGGAGCAACCAGCTCTACTCTGGCTCCCTTATTTAAAGAGCCTATTGTCCAACCTCAAGGAATCGAGCAACCTGTTACCCCGTCTTCATCGGGAGTAGCAGCGACTCCTGGAACTTTAGCCATCAATCAGCAGGTTATCCAGTCATTTACTAAATGCTTCTTTGAATCACTGAGATCCCTTGTCCAAAAAATGATAGAGAAAGAAGGAGCTGACTTCATCATGGTTAGGAAGCTCACTTCTTTCTTGATAAGAGCCATAAGAGACCAAGGAGACGAAGCTCAGGCCACTCTCCTTGAACATATACTGGATGAACTAGAAGTCTCCATCAAGAAGTATAAAGAACTCAAGAAGAAAGATGTAGACTCTTTAGTACAAGCTGAATTTGAGCGGCTGGCTCAAGCTGCTGATATGGAAAGGTTAACTCTTCAAAATCTGTTAGAAGCTCATTCAGCAAAATCAGCTGAATATAATTCTAAAATAGAATCAATTACTCTAGCGGCTGAAAGCAAAGGACGGTGACTTGCTGAGCTGAAGGCTGAAATTACTTGCCTTCAACAAGAGTTTGAAGAAGAAACTGTTAATCACCAACTGGTGATTGAACAATTTAATGCATTGATTGAGGAAAGGAATGAGTATGAGCCCACTCATGGTGAAGAAATCACCCGCAGGACAGTAGATATGCCCATCTTTGATGAAGACAGCGGGATGGAGGAGGCAAGAAAGATAGTAGCGTCAACACACGAAGAAGAGCTGCAGACATTGAAGCAACAAATTGACAATCTGATTGTCCCTCCTTCTTGATTTTGTATTTGGGTTTGTTGCTGTAACTGCATTTTGTAATGTCTCATTTTTTGATATAAAGGACATTTTGTTGTGGCTCCATTATTTATTGCATATCTTATTCAGATAAATAATAGATAGATTTATTGACAACTTAATCGAAAACGACAAGTTGCTGATGTAGAAGAAGAACGATGATGAATCGTCAATGTATATAAAAATGAGTGAACGGGAATACGGTCAAGTAACGATGAAAGAACGGGTAAATCGTCAAATGATGTTGAAATGAACGAATTAACCGTCAAATGAATAAATGAACGGGTTAACCGTCACAATAGATGAACGGATGAACCGTCAGATATTAACGAACGGACGAACCGTCGGATGAGTGTAAATAAATAAACAGATGAACCGTCAGGTGTTTAATGAACGGACGAACCGTCGGATGAATGTGATAAATGAACGGATGAACCGTCAGGTATTAATGAACGGATGAACCGTCGGATAAATATAATGAATGAACGGATGAACCGTCAAGAGTTTAATGAACGGACGAACCGTCGGATGAATGTGATAAATGAACGGATGAACCGTCAGGTATTAATGAACGGATGAACCGTCGGATGAATGTAATGCTACATTAATTGAAGAACTTTTGTCTATAAATATAGCAGAAATCTGACAGGAACGAACACTTCTACTCTTCAACATAAAAATGTCTTCCGGAGAAGCATCTAAGAAGGTTGAGCCTGTCTCGATGGTTCAGAAGGGTATTGAAGAACACCCTACGATCCAATTCAGCCAAAGGAAGCAGAAGCAGGCGAAGGTTCGTCTGCACCTCAGCCACCACGGGACATTTTGGACTTTCTGCTCGAACCAGGAACGACTAAAGAAGAAGAAGCCATGAGGATGGCGCCTGCAAGTTTCTTGTGGGATCCAGCAAGGAGGTTTTTGGCTCTTTTGCTGACCGCATTTTGAGAAGGACGGCAGTGGCCCTCGTCCCAATGTAGAAAAAGATGATAGTGACTTTAATATGTACTATCATATAATAAAATTTAAATTTTATTCATGAACTTGATTCTGTCTGATAATTTACAAATATTTACATTTATACATAATACTTCTTTAAGAATTTGCCATTGATAGGCATCATAGCAACTCGACCATCAAGTTCTGAAAGTTGATAAGCTCCGTTTGAGAAGACTTTGCTCACAACATAGGGACCTTCCCATTTCGCATCGAATTTCCCTTTGCTCATATGAGTCATAGTCATAGGACGTCTAACCGTTAGAACAAGTTCTCCTTGCTGAAAGGCTCTGACCTTCACTTTACGATTAAATGTCTTTGAGATGCGGGCGTGGTATAACTCAATATGCTGTTGAGCCATTAACCGCTTTTCATCCAATGCTTCCAACTCTTGAAGTCGAAGAAGGTCATTATTTTCTGGTAAGCTCATTGGCAATAGCAATCCTTAAAGAAGGAATTTGTAACTCCAAAGGAAGGACAGCTTCACAGCCATACACCAAAGAGAAAGGTGTAAAGCCTGTGGGATTGCGGACTGTAGTTCGATAGGCCCAAAGACATTCGCCAAGTTTCTCGCTCCAATTCCGTTTGTTAGTGGATACAAACTTCTTAAGGAGCTTAATCATGGTTTTGTTAAAGGCTTCAGCTAAACCATTAGCGGCAGGATTGTACGCCGTCGAAGCAACATTGTTAATCCGATGATCATCGTAGAATCTAGTGAACTTCTGACTAATAAATTGAGGTCCATTGTCATGAATGATTCTACGAGGTACACCGAATCTATAGATGACATGGTGTTTAACGAAATTGATGACACTGCTAGTCTTGACTTCAACCAGAGGTATAGCTTCAGCCCACTTGGAGAAGTAATCGGTTATCGCCAATATGAACCGATGTCCTCTAGAAGAAGGAGGATTAATAGGACCTATGATGTCCATACCCCAAGCTTCAAAAGGTCATGAAGCAGCAGCGGATGTAAAAATTCCGAGGGTTGATGAATGAAGTCTGCATGGATTTGACAAGCACGACATTTCCTTGTATATTCAATGGCATCTGATACCATAGAGGGCCAATAATAACCCATACGTCTAATACGATCCTGTAATTTAGGACCAGGTTGATGTGCTCCACAGACGCCATCATGAGCTTCACGCAACACTTGTTTGGCTTCATCACCAGCTAAATAGCGTAGAAGAAGACCATCATAAGTTCGCCGATAGAGTGCTTTGGTGGTTTGATTGTAATAAAATCGTAGAGATCGACGTCGTACGCTTGTAGCCTCCTTAGGATCTTCAGGGAGTATGTCATGTAATACGAAATCGATAAAAGGAGTTCTCTAATCGTCATCAATAACTTCGACTTCAGCAAGATTGCTAAATTCATATTACGATTGTTCTCAATACAGAACAGTTCTCGGTTAGAAATAACCACCACCTGATGCCTTTTGACAGGGATGGCTAAGACAGCTGCAAGATTGGCCAAAGCATCGGCTTCAGTATTGCAAGCTCGTCGAACATAGTCAATGAAGAAGGCTTTGAATGATGTAGCTATATGATTGCCGCTTCATGATAAGGCACCAGGTCTTGATGACGGACTTCATAGGTTCCTCTAACCTGGTTCACAACCAGTTTAGAATCACCATAGATCTAGATATTCAACATTCAGTTGTTTAGCTAGCTGAAGCCCGACAAGTAAGGCATTGTACTCTGCCACATTGTTGGAACAAGGTTCATCTAAAGAGTAGGCTCTTTGGATAGTTAATCCGTCTGGAGAAACGAGAACAACTCCAACACCTGCCACTATAGCACCATTTGGTCCAATTCTTGATGCACCATCAAAGAATAACGCCAGGTTGGAAACTCTTCAGAGATCATGTTGACTTCTAACGTCTCGTCAGGAATTTCGTCATAGAGTTTAGATGTTTCAGGCACAGGATGAGCTGCTAAGAAGTCCGCCAGCGCTTGACCTTTGACAGACTTTTGTGGAACATACACCATGTCATATTGAGCTAGCAGGATTGCCCATGTAGCCAACCGAGAATTAAGTGTACTTGGTTTCTTCATGAGTACCCGGAGAGGGTTAACTCGAGATATAACATGAATAGTTTGACCAATGATATAATGCCTCGTCTTTTGCACAGCAAACATAAGAGCCAAGCATTCTTTCTCGACAGGACTATAACGGTGTTCAGCACCAATCATAGTTCGGCTAAGATAGTAGATAGCTTGTTCAAGGCCTTCTTTATTCTTTTGGGCAAGTAAGGCACCCAATGAATGGTCCATAGCACGGACATACATCAAGAATGGAATGCCAGAGATAGGTGGCACCAAAACTGGTGGGTTCATAAGATATTGTTTGATATCGTCGAATGCTCGTTGACATTCTTCAGTCCAAACAAAAGATAGACCCTCTTCATTAGTTGAGTGAATGGTCTGCAGCGTCCAGACAAGTTCGAAATGAATCGCCTGATGTACGCAAGTCGGCCTTGGAATCCTCGTAGCTCTTTTAGGTTGTGTGGAGGACGCATCTCTTGGATGGCTTTGATTCTCGGGATCCACGTGTATACCCTTAGAGGTAATGACGAAGCCGAGAAATTTGCCACTAGAGACACCCAAGAATGACTTGGTGGGATTCATCTTGAGCTGATATTGACGCATGAGATTAAATATTGTTCTCAAATCTTGGATGTGATCTTCTTTTAGATGACTTTTAACAGCAATATCGTCCACGTAACATTCTACTGTTTTACGAAGATGTTCTCTGAAAATGGTACTCATAGCCCGTTGGTAGGTTGTACCCGCATTCTTGAGACCAAATGGCATCACTGTATAACAATAAACTCCTCGAGGAGTGCGGAAAGATGTATGCTTTTCATCTTCAGGATGCATTTTGATCTGATTATACCCGGAAAATCCATCCATAAAAGATATCCTTTCGAACCCACAAGTATTGTCAATCATGACGTCTGTGATAGGAAGAGGAAATTCATCTTTTGGACATGCTTCATTGAGATCTCGGAAGTCGATGCAGACTCGAACTTTTCCAGTTTTCTTCAGAACTGGGACGACATTGGCTACCCAATCAGGATGCTGCTCTTCTCGAATAAAGCCACAAGCGATGAGCTTCTTGACTTCATCATCAATTGCGTCCATCATTTCAGGCTTAAATCGCCTTTGTTGCTGTTTGACTGGTTTAGCATTAGGAAGAATGTTCAGTTTGTGAGTAGCAATCTTAGGATCTAAACCTGGCATGTCTTCATAACTCCAGGCAAAGACGTCGATGTATTCTTTAATAAGAAGAATCAACTCTTGTTTGTCTACTTCTGGAAGATTTTTGCTAATAAAAATTGGCCGAGGTGAATCTCTTTCTCCTACATCAATTTGAAGTAGTTGATCTTCAGTAGGAGGTTCACGTTGTTCAAATCGAAGTACCCATTGGTTATCCATATATTGAGCCCAAGGATCTGTTTTCGGACTTTCTTCAACATCTTCATCACAGCCGTCTGGTAGTTCAACAGAGACCATGTTAGAAGATACAATTATACGATGGACTTCACTGATGCTGGTATCGGAATCCCATGATCTGGAATCAGAAGAGTTAGAACGTTCTTCACTATCTGATTCAGAAGCTGCTGGAGATAACAGTGGAGGAGAAGTATATCCGAGACCTTTCTTGGTCCTGTCATAATACATTTGTGATTTTCCGTTTGGAACTGTTGTACGAATGGGAGTTCGTCTACCTTACCATAGTTAAGGCCGCTCTTAAAGTCGTAACCCATCTTTCGGAGGATGTCTTTTGATTGTTGACTATAACGATGGAACTGGAGACGTCCTGTATCGTTAACTTTGCTATCATCCGTATAGTTAATCTTTGTTTCTGGTCTTTTATATAAAAATGCTGAACTTTCACCTTTCTTTAAAGAAGGATGAATACGGTAAGAATCATCTGGATCTTCAAGCGAGACTTCTGTCTGAAGAGATTGTACGACTCCCAGTGCAATTGATTGGAAGCTATCTAACATATCCAAATAACTTTAGTATAATAAATAACATCAATATACTGGAAAGTAGGTGCTTTTTCATTGATTTGTACATCAGTATTTACAACAGGACCTTTAACCTTAGCAGATTTGGTCAAATTGATTACAAGAGGGGGAGAAGAAGAACGTGGAGGAGATTTGTTACGACGGAGGTCGATAACAAGTGGCTCAGAAGAGGTGAGCTCCCTTTTTTCCTTGTTGCGATTTAGATCAACAACAAGTGGCTCAGAAGGAATGAGCTGCTTTTTGTCTTTGTTACGACGTAAGTCGATAACAAGTGGCTCAGAAGAGGTGAGCTCCCTTTGATTTCATTAGCATCAACTGATTTCTTTGGAACTGGTAAGTGAATAACCATGGCTTGGAAGATTGAGGATGAGAAACTCGCCCCTTAACAGGTATGATAAAAGTGTCTTGAGGTATTGCTTTTTGATCTTCTTCAGTATCCATAGCCAATACTACCTTCATGAATTCATCCTTGTACATACGAGCATCGTTGCAATAAGCTTCAACACCCTTGAAAGGATAAAGGTCCGCAACTTCCTTATGAACTTGTCCTTTGTCATCAACATATTTAAAGCATTGATGAAGAGTTGATGGAACGACATTGTGTTCATGGAGGAATGGCCTTCCCAGGAGAGCATTATAAGAACAACCATGATTGTCAATGATATAAAAGGTCACCTTTCCTTGATTAAATCCCAGAATTGTAGTGATCGTGGTTGAAAGACTATGCACTGGTATCTTCAATGCATCTAACATTGTCTTTGGCATAATACTAAGTGCAGACCCTGGATCTATCAGGATACGATCAACCTTCATTGAATCTACATATCCATATAATAAAGAGGACGATCATGTCTATTATCTTCCATTAGCATCATCCTGAGTGAAGGTAAATTTGGGATCAGTTCCAAGACACTATGACTGTGATGACAAGAGACTGATTCTGATTTTGGCTTCTTGAGAAGAGTTAAGCAAGTTTCAGCCTGCATCAGAGCTTCACTTAGAGTTTCTCGTGTCTCTTTGGAAAGACGCAAGAGTTCAAAGATTGACAGCCTGGCTGGTGTATTGGCTAATTGAGCCAATATATCAAAATTGTAAGGCTTCTCAAGCCCAGTAGGAGATGACTTCTTTAGAGGTTTGTCAAATCGAACTTGTTGCTTGTCTTTGTCAGCCGTTGTTGGCTTAAGAGGAAATGATACTACAACTGGTGAAGATGTAGAAGGGACCTCTTCAGCAGATGCGGGTTGTGTCGGAGTAGGTTCGGAAGAAGAAACAGGATCCCTTTGACCTTCAGAATGATCTTTCAAATAAGCTTTTCCTGATCTGGTGCCTAACAGAATCTCTTCGTCAACAATGGGATCAAAAGATACCATATTGCAGATTTTGGTTTTGCCTTTAGAACGAGTTTTCTTCTTGGAAGATATCTCAAATTCTGGAGCAAGATCAGGATGGATCCACATAATTTCACCATTGTCAAGAGACAAGGGAATAAGACCTTCATTGGATGGAAGGGGGAGATTCTCAATCTCAAGGGTTGCTTTAGGAATCGGAATGACACCATGCTGTATTATCTGCGGAGGGAAATCTCCAAATTGGACTGAAACCATATTTGCCGTAACAGTCTTCTCATCTTGTTGCAAAGTGACTACACCTGCATTGACAAGCTCTTGAATCTTACCTTTGAGCACATAGCATGCTCGAGTAGGATGTCCAATGAATCGGTGATAGACACAATACTTGGGATGATCAGTTTTATTGACTTCATCAGGTTTCTTTGGATCAGGGAGTTGAATTTTATTGCTTTTGAGTAAACACTCAAAGATACTTGCAGTGTCATTTTCGTCAAAGGAATATTCCACCTTTGGACGAGGTTCCCTCGGTGGAGGTGCAGAAGGAGTAGGAGTAAGATGTAGGTGGGTCTACATTGACAGCCAAAGATTCTTTATTTTTGTTCAAGTTAATGTTCAAAGTCTCTTTCGCTTTGCGATTGTTCTGACGATTGCCACCACCTGAATTCTGATGCTCATCGCGATCAGGGTTAGACATTTGTACCCCCAATTGTTTGAACTTGTGGCACTTACTTCAGCAGCTTTGGCGTTGACGATGAATGAGGGCCAATCTTGGAATTGGGTTGATCCCGTCCACATACTGATAATAGGCAAAAGATTTGCCTTACAAGTATCAATAGTGACAGCAGTTGGAGTCCCTGGAGGCATTTTCAAAGCTTTACGGCGGAACCGTTCAATAAAGCTCTCAGCAGTTTCATTATGTTTTTTTTGATTTTGTTGAGAGCTGACATAGTCATATCATTAAATCCTTCATAGAACCGTTCCAGAAAGATTTGTTTAAGACCTGAAAAGGATGTGATGCAACCATCGGACAAACTTCTGTACCAGTCGTATGCTACGACGGCTAAACAACCGACGAACACTCTGGTAAGAAGAGCGTCATTTGGCTGAAGTTGAACAGTCATTACCTCAAAATGATTGATGAATTGACTCGGGGAAGTACTGCCATCGAACAGAGAAATTGTAGGGATTTTATACTTTGGGGAAAATGGGATGTCCTTCCATTCTACCGGATAGGGCTGTTTAATCCCCAACCTTTGTAGATTGTCTTTCTCTTTAAATGCTTCAAATTGGGTTCGTAAGAGTTTGACAGCTTCATTGGCGTCTTCTGATGAAGAAGAAGGAGCAGGTTGAGTTATAGTAATAGGAGGAGGAACAGCGTTGTAAGCACTACCCCCAGCTCCTGAATGACTAGGCGTAGTTTGTATTTGCACTTGTACAGGAGGTATTTGAGGAGGCACTACCCCCAGCCCAGTATTGGCAGGTATTGAAGACGCTATGATCTCTGGACTAGTAATAGGTGCAGTTGGTGGTGTAACATGCTGTGCTACAATGATGGAATGCATACTAGCAACCATCTCAGCCATAGTTTTTAATTTGTCTTCGAGTGCAGCAATTCGTTGTTCCTGATTTACGGAGGTTGAAGCATCTGGATCATCGGTGACAACATAAGCCATCACTTCTCTTGGCACAGTGGAAGATACTGTTTGTTCAGAACTCTCACTGTATGCATCATAATCAGAAAATGAATTATCTCCTGACTGGGAAACAGGGAGATGACTTGAAGGATTTTGAGGAAGATTTCTTTGACCGATTGTATCTCGGCTTCGGGAACGGATATGTTGAAATACTCCTTCAGAAGATTCTTGAAGTAATTCCAAATACCGTTGGCTTGGCTTACGGAGTCTACCATGCTTAGAGCATCTTTTACCCCAGTGTCTCGGGAAGTCATGTTAACAGAAGTATACAAAACTTCGTCTTCTTCTGACATAGGTTTAGATTTAGCAAAAGTTAAACGATCGAAGACAGATCGTTTTGTCGTTTGACAACAGCATTGGATGATGACTTTATGATTACAGTGATGATCAGATGGTTGAGATGGAGATATTGAGACATTATCCTGTTTTGTCTTAGATGTTCTCGAAGATCTACAACAGGACGAGAAAAGTTCCGAGGGATCTGTTCTTTGATAACATTTGGAACATGATTCCGATTCTTCAAATGTTTAGTCCCTTGAGTATACAGGGAAGTACTCACTTCATTGGCATAAGTGTCGGGATTTCTGACTTTGGAGATTTGTTTCTGATGATGTTTAACATTCGGCATTGGCTGTTTGCGTTTTACCGAAGTGGGTCGATTAAGATAAGTTCTGAGGTCAGCAAATTCACTCCCAGGAGTTTCTGTTTGAGACACTAACAGTTTTCTCTGTCTGGAACGACAAATTTGGAGAGTCGGGAGGTCCTGGAATTCTGCTATCGGAGTAGGCAGAATACCTCTTTGATTAGTACAAGTACTCTTGTTATAAAGGAAAGAAGAATCTTTGTTTGCCAGAGTTCTTGAATTGATTGGAGCCGAGACACATTGAGATGGATCTTCTTCAGTAAAGACTGAAGAAGACTGAGAAAAGACTAAAGGGCCTTTTCTTTTGTTTTGAGATAAAGGGTTAGCTAAAGAGCGTTTCCCTCTGTTATCTTCCAAGTCATGAGACGAGGAAGTTTGAGAAAAGACCAATGGACCTTTTCCTTTGCTTTGAAGAGAAGGAGGAATAGTCAAAGGACTACCCTCAGTGGATTGCGCAGGGGCAATAGGGTGTTTGGGAAGAGGAGTAGAATCTCTTCTTTTATTGTGAGAAGAAGGAAATTTAGCAAAAAGGCTGTTTTTATTGGATTGCGCAGACTTGGTTTGCGCATGGGTGGAAGGTGCACTAGTCATTTGTGCATTAGAAGCTTTGGTAGAAAGTGCATCAGGAGTTCTTGTCTTAGAGTGCTTGGGATGCACCTTAGTTACAAGAGTGCTATTTGCGCAGGAAAAGCCACTACCAATTGCGCCAGAGTCATAGGAGTCTTCTGTTTCGACAAGGCAGCATATGAAGTAGCCTGTGCAACAGTTGTAACAGATTGCGCAGCCTTGACTGTAATAGATTGTGCATCAGTTGCTGAGACAGACTGTGCAACAGTTAGCACAGCAGTTTGTGCAGCAGTCTGACTAGCAGATTGTGCAGCAATTGGTACAGCATCCTTGGTGGCAAAACTGCCAGATTATGCAGACTTGGAGACCCAAACTGAGCGCACTTTGCTCTTAGCAGAAGTGGTTACAGTACGGGGAGTGGTTTTGGAGTTGAGCATCGCCTCGTAGGCTGTCTGGTTGACCTTAACAACCAGCGTCTTCTGCGTCTTCCCGATAGACGCTACGTCACATTGAGTTGCTACTTCCTCGTCGGAGGAGAAAGTTGTCCCCAGCAGAGTCGCCATTTTGTTTGCAAAAACAAAAGTATAAAACTTTATTGATACAAACTGTAATAAAGATTACAAGAATTCTGGGAAAATTACAACTATAGGAATCCAATCTTGATGACGATTGCTTTATCCCTTAGACGATGTGAATTGTGAAGACGAAGCCTTTGAAGTGAAAACAACTCTGGAAACTGAAGGCAAAAGCCTCTGAAGTTGAAGACAAAAGTCTCGGAAGAATGCAGCAGCACTTTGGCAAGAAATCCTGAGCTCTCTGATTTCTGATCTCTGATCTTGACCCCCTTGAAATGAAGACTTGAAACTCTATTTATAGAGTTCTGAAAATAACTAACTTTCAGTTATTTTGGACTGCGCAAGCTGATTTGCGCAGCAACTGGTCTTGATCCCCAGCAGAGTCGCCATTTTGTTTGCAAAAACAAAAGTATAAAACTTTATTGATACAAACTGTAATAAAGATTACAAGAATTTTGGGAAAATTACAACTATAGGAATCCAATCTTGATGACGATTGCTTTATCCCTTAGACGATGTGAATTGTGAAGACGAAGCCTTTGAAGTTGAAAACAACTCTGGAAACTGAAGGCAAAAGCCTCTGAAGTTGAAGACAAAAGTCTCGGAAGAATGCAGCAGCACTTTGGCACGAACTCCTGAACTCTGATTTCTGATCTCTGATCTTGATCCCCTTGAAATGAAGACTTGAAACTCTATTTATAGAGTTCTGAAATAACTAACTTTCAGTTATTTGGACTGCACAAGCTGATTTGCGTAGCAACTAGTTTGCGCAGCACTGGATTGCGCAAGCAGTTATTGGATCGTGGGCCAACTATCTGGGACAATGGCATCATTTGATTGAAATGTGCATGATCGTGTATAGACAGTTGCCACATAATGAGCAATTGATGGCATGATGCCACGTAATTGGTCAGTTATATTGGTAGAATATGCAAAATAAACTGCGCAGAAATGGTTTGCGCAAACACGGATTGCGCATGAGTAGTTTGCGCAAACACGAATTGTGCTGCCACTGTCAGCCGCCCTCGAGCACTGTGTGGCGTCAAAAATGAACAGCCTCCTCGTATTCGTGTTGTCAACTGTTAGGAAGATCTGATTTGATTCAGTCAATGATGACTTCTGCCACGTCAGCCTGCGCAGTTGGGAACATGCGCAAACCAGCCTGCGCAAAGTGATGTCTGCGCAAACTGTTGTCTGCGCAACTCATCAAACTGATGAATATCTTGAAAGGTGAACTCTATAAAATGGCGAGTTTTGTCATCAAGAACAAAATAAAGTTTTAACTATGGTAAAGGTAGACGAACTCCCATTCGTACAACAGTTCCAAACGAAAAATCACAAATGTATTATGACAGGACCAAGAAAGGTCTCGAATATACTTCTCCTCCACTGTTATCTCCAGCAGCTTCTGAATCAGATAGTGAAGAACGTTCTAACTCTTTTGATTCCAGATCATGGGATTCCGATACCAGCATCGGTGAAGTCCATCGTATAATTGTATCTTCTAACATGGTCTCTGTTGAACTACCAGAAGGCTGTGATGAAGATGTTGAAGAAAGTCCGGAAACAGATCCTTGGGCTCAACATATGGATAACCAATGGGTACTTCGATTTGAACAACGTGAACCTCCTACTGAAGATCAACTACTTCAAATTGATAGGAGAAAGAGATTCACCTCGGCCAATTTTTATTAGCAAAAATCTTCCAGAAGCAGACAAACAAGAGTTGATTCTTCTTATTAAAGAATACATCGACGTCTTTGCCTGGAGTTATGAAGACATGCCAGGTTTAGATCCTAAGATTGCTACTCACAAACTGAACATTCTTCCTAATGCAAAACCAGTCAACAGCAACAAAGGCGATTTAAGCCTGAAATGATGGACGCAATTGATGATGAAGTCAGAAGCTCATCGCTTGTGGCTTTATTCGAGAAGAGCAGCATCCTGATTGGGTAGCCAATGTCGTCCCAGTTCTGAAGAAAACTGGAAAAGTTCGAGTCTGCATCGACTTCCGAGATCTCAATGAAGCATGTCCAAAAGATGAATTTCCTCTTCCTATCACAGACGTCATGATGACAATACTTGTGGGTTCGAAAGGATATCTTTTATGGATGGATTTTCTGGGTATAATCAGATCAAAATGCATCCTGAAGATGAAAAGCATACATCTTTCCGCACTCCTCGAGGAGTTTATTGTTATACAGTGATGCCATTTGGTCTCAAGAATGCGGGTGCAACCTACCAACGGGCTATGAGTACCATTTTCAGAGAATATCTTCGTAAAACAGTCGAATGTTACGTAGATGATATTGCTGTAAAAGTCGTCTAAAAGAAGATACACATCCAAGATTTGAGAACAATATTAATCTCATGCGTCAACATCAGCTCAAGATGAATCCCAC
>JANAVB010044890.1:0-20772 GCA_029216955.1 Iris pallida | reverse complement strand
GTAGGTAGAGTACGAGTTGAAGCGGTGGCTATGGCCTTTTCTTCGTCATCAGCAGTTCTTTTGGAGGCCATGTCGTCGAGAAGATGGTCGAAAAAGAGGGTTGTAAAAGTTATAGAAATTTTCTCAGAATATTAAAAGAGTGAAAGTAAAGAATCACAGTGGAGTAAACGGGAATTATTTATAGCCAGAAAGTCAGAATCCTAATAGTCATCCTGAATCATGTATGATAAATCGTAACTGGTCATAACATATTACAAAAGACTGGTACAACTTGACTCAGTCAAAACTTTTATAAATTCAAAGTATTTCAAAACTTTGAAATGGTTTTTAAGTTTTGAAAACTTTGAAGGGGGTCTTGTAGGGCCTAAAAATCAAGTTGTGCCATGAACCCACTAACCAGTGATCAAGTTGCGCCCTAAAAATTAGGTTGCGCCAATGATATGAAGCTCAGAGAATGAACTGCACCGCTGAACAGGTTGCGCCATATATCCGACTGCGCCCAGTCTTATTGTGCCAAAATCTACGTGGCGTCCGACATTTAATAGCCCATTACCTGATAATACTGACAACTGACACCACAGTGAACGAGGAAAATCTTTTCAAATCCCGTGAATTATGCTGCTCGAGGGGAGTTGGTTGACAGTTGTCTTGTACACTTTGTAAGTTGCACTTAGGCGCAATCAAGACAAAATCTTTAGTTGTGCCTAGGCGCAATCTGAATGACTTCTACTCAAAAGCTGCCACGTGTCTAGGCGCGGCTCAATCAGGCACAGTTTTAATCATTGACTGAAGTTCGCACAATCTGCCAAAGTTAAGACAATTTTTATTTCTAAAGCAGGATGACGTGGTGCACATGCCACTAATCTCTCAAGACGTGTCTACTATCCTGTACACGACCACGCGCATCTCAATCACATGATGCCACGCGTCTAAATACAGTTAGTACACGACTTATAACCGAATAAAAGTTGGCACAACAGGAGGTTGGCGCAACCCAGTATGGCGCAATCCAGCTTCGCACACATCAGAATAACTGCTAAAATAGTTATTTCCTGAACTCTATAAATATAGTTTCCAATCATTGTGAAAATATCACATACATACGCATAGAGATCAAGAACTCTTACAAAATTGCTGCTGCATTCTCCAGAGGCTACAGTCTTCAAGTTCACATAGTCCAAGGGATAAAGTGATCGTCTTCTGATCAGATTCCTACAGTTGTACTTCCCCAGAATTCATTGTACTTTGTACTATTATTTACAAGTTTGGAATAAACTTTTTTGTTTTTGCAAACACCTGTCTTTAATGGCTCCCAAAGCTTCCATGTCGACTGGTGCTGCTGCCAAAGGAAAGGGACTTGCTTCTCCGTCGAGAGCGGCAGACTCTCATTCTATTCATTCCGACGAGCACCCTCCCATTAAAGGTAATGACAGTGGAAAGACGATGGCCATGTCGTATGTTTTTATGTGCAGGCCCGTGCTATATCGCTTTCTGTACAATAAGCTTGGTCGATGCGTGCCCTATCTTAGTTGGACCAAAAGTGTTCTGTATGATAGGGCCGTATGAGTTGAGTCGCATAAGCGCTACATGAATGACCCAGGACTGAGCTGTATGAATCCTGCATAGTTGTGTCGCATAAGTGTCTCCTGATTGAGCCGCATGGGTGTTTCATATCTCGAACCGCAGGAGCACTTCGAGACCAAGCCGCATAAGTGCCTCATTACTGAGTCGCATGAACACTTTTTGACTGATTCGCATAAGTATCTCATGAGAGTCTTATGACTGAGCTACATGAGCACCCCTTTTCTTTTTTTCTTTTTTGATTGAGCGGCCTTAGTGTCCCCCGACCGGCCGCATGAGCATATGACCTAACCGTATGCGTCTCATGTTCCTTAAGCCGCTTTGCCATATAGGTCTTGTTTTGGCTAGGTTGTATGGTTGAAGGGATTTTCCCACATAGACACAACCACAACACAAAGGACACTCCTATGACCTCCAAATGGACACGAAATGGACACAAATGGAGATACAACTATGGAACTCATTCCTACGGGTTCAAAATAGACCTATATGCATGAGGAAATGAAAAGAAGAAGGGATTTATACCTCCCGGTAGATCGAATCGAAGAAAAGCCTTCCCGGAGCGACACCGACACGTAGAGATTCCAAAAGGACACGAACGAGCTCCGAATCCTCCCAAACTTGGGTAGCTTCCTCCTTGGCTAGAATGGAGAAGGAAAGAAGAAGATTTGGTGGTGAAATGGAATGATTTGGTGAAGAAATTGCTAGGGATTGCTCTCAAGGAATTTGGGAAGAACAAGAGAGAGAGTGTGGATGAGAATAATGAAATGAACTTGAGCCTATCCTCTCCCAAAGTGGCTGGCCATATGGGGCTATTTGTCCTATTATGGTAAGGTCCAAAATGCCTCCACTAACCTATTCTATGAGTATTAGGAAAGGGCTAATTGGTTGGTGCTAAATTAGTCATTCTAAAGTCTCTAATTACACTAACCTTATCCATAATAATTAGTCTAACCTCTAACTAAAATATTTCTCATGTGGACTAAAATTAATATCATGTGGGCCATGCCTAACTAGTGTGTGGGTCCCACTAGAGTCAAACTACCCCGGGTCCCCGTTTCAAGTCGGATTGAGTTGAAATTCGAACCCGACTCAAATAACCCCAAAACAATATCATAAATAATAAAATAATATCAAAATAATTCAAAGAGGTCAAATGCAAAAATATTTTTAGGCCAAAAATGACATTAAAATATCATAATCACATGGTTAGGCTCTAGGTCAAACAGTCTCTAGGGTTTCACTAGCAAAACGTCAAAACCACAAGTCATTGATTTAAATAATTTTAAAATATTTAAAATCACCAAAAATCATATCATGAATTAAATATTATTATTAAAATAATTATAAACACGAAATTTTAAAATTATCCTCATTTGGGAAACTGGGTGCTACAATTCTACCCACCTTAGAAAAATTTCGTCCTCGAAATTAAAATGTCCATACTCCCTCTAGGTCAAACCCCCACAATCAAAGTCCCAGATTAAAACAAATCATGTGGTCAAAAGGACGACATACAGGGTCATGGCATACGGTGGTAGTGAAAGTCATCTAGGTATACTAGTCATGCTAACCGAAACGGTCATAGGGTATCAAAACATACAAACAATTTAGGATGCTAAACTAGAGAAGTTACAGAAACAACAAACCATCAAACTGTAAGGCGGTCTACCATCCTATATGAAACTGGTACTTACCAAAACAAAATAAAGGCAACTACCAATTATCTGAAAAAGGGTACAGAAAATTAAATTCAAAAATTAAGGAATTGAAAATCACTTGCATTGAAATCCAAATCACAATATATATACAGAGAGAGCGTTAGAGAGGAAAAAATAGCATTATGTAATGTTATGTGGTTTGTGTGTGTATAGGTGTATGTGAAATATACATGAAATTGTATATGAGCTATCCTGTTACACTACTCATGGCATATGGGTTAACAACCTACAATACACAACCTATTTAATCATAACATGCATGGCTAACCATAAACATCTATAAGAGGTAGAGATTTAGTTATATATATATATTATACATGTATGCCTAAGCTCTATATATATCTATACAAGTATGTGATCATAACATAGAGAGGAAAGGTTAGGTTACATGACAGCGTATACTAAGTTAGGGTGTGTGTGTCCTTGTACAGGGTTATAGCTTAGTATTGAAAGGTTAAACCCAGTTTTAGTTCAGCATTTACATACAAAATTTGAAAATAAGCTAACATTTAAACCAGTGTAATATTAACATAATGCAGTCTCAGATTTTATAAATTTAACATAACTTAACCAATTTCTCTAAAAATTAAAACTCTGCAGATATCATACATGTGCAGTTATGTAGATAAAACTAATAACATGAAATTTATATTTTAATTATGAATTTAAACTGGAAAAGCAGAAAACCAGAAATATTGGGGTTTTAAAAATTTTAACATTAACAACATATTAATATGTATTTAGATAGGTGGAAAATCAAGTGTAGCATGCATACGTATCAGGCAAGTGTCCACTATGTAAATATACTCATATTTCTCATGTCCCAAAAAAATTCTATGTTAAGACCAACATTTAGATTCCTACCAAGATCGCAAAATAGGTGATTGACAAAATCAAGACAGTTTTATTATTATTATTCAATACTAGAATAATAGCAAGAAGGAAATAACGATAAAAGCTGTTTGCTTATTTGCCTAAAAGAAGGAACCATTTTGAAACCAGAGCTAAATATCAAATCCAAGATAAAGTCTAGCAAAATCATCGATTTACTGTATTAAGAAGAAACTCATAGCAAGAAGTTACACAAGCTACTCCTAAGTTAAATAATTAGAAGCAAAACAAAGCAAAACAAATAATAATTCTTTTTGAAGACTGTATCAAAGTATAGAAAACATGCTTGAAAATATTTAAGGTACAATCTGATAATCATATGCGTCTATCCAAAATCATGGTACTCTAAATCCCCGTCATACTAGTAAGCAAGGCTACGATAATCACAGAGTCCTTGACTTATGCACATACCTCTAGAATCGTGGTATTTAACATTTTCGCGGTGCCGCTAGCTTGGCTGCGAAAACCTTAAATTCCCACCCGAGAAATTTATCCAGAGTCAGACTATATGTCCTCACCATGCTGGCTAATGTGACTATAGAAGACTAGATTCCATAACATAGATGACCTAGCCCATATAATTTCATCTTGTCAAAAAAATTAAATTAAATCAACAATGAATACCCATAAATCAAATCAAATTTATCAACGAACTTCAAAATTCAAAATGAACAAAAATCCATCAAAATACAACTTGGATGCAACAGCTATCATCAAGATTCAAAATTCGACAATCATTCATCAAAATCAATGAATACAACTCAAATTCAACCATAATCCATCAAAATCAAATTTAACAACAGTAAGTAAAAAAAATCAAATCAAGGGAAAAAAAGAGTTCTCAAATCGAAGTTAAAATAAGATTCTCAAGGGTCGTTCCAGGAATCTCTCAAGGGTTCCTAACTGTGATTGAGTACCTTCAAGATATATTCTATTCCTACTGCAGGCTGTAGTGGTACTCAAGTTCGAATACCACTACATAAACTCGACCTGCATGGGCCACCACTAAAAATGTCACGACCCGCACCCACTGTTAGGGTACGAGAACGTAACAACGCCCAGCCTACGCCACAGTGTCGGCGGTAGAACGCTGTCTAGGTCACATCATCTAACAATATAATGCTAAGCAGATACAGTTTCAATCACATTTAAGGTAGAGCATGATAAGGTTAGATAAAACATAAAATCCAAAGAGATATGGGAGATAGAAGTCTAAGTGTCTAAGATACAAAAACCCAAAAATACATCTCAAAACTCAAATACAGTAATCCACAAAGTAAATACAACTCCAGACAAATGAAATAACTATCTAAACAACCTCTAAGGTGTCTCCTCTAGGCTAGACAACCTCCAAGCTATCTGTAAAATTTATCAACAGGTCCAGTCAGGACAGGAACGAGCACATCTCATCTAGAAAACCCAAGTAAATGACAGAGAACTATAAAGCAGTTATAGGCAGTTATATTGATAAAAATGGCAGTTTATATTCAGGTGATGGTAAGAAAGACAGATAAGGTGCAAGGAAATTAAATAACTAAACAAGAGAAGAATCATAGCAATGAAGTCTGTAAAAATAGAACTAGCTGAACCAGGGTAATATATGAAATCCAGACAACAATGTAGACCAGTGTAACTCCAATGTAAGTCTAGTACAAGATAAATCTAATACAAGATGAATCCAGTAAGGGACGATTCCAGTTATAGTGATCAATGATTCCAGGGTGAGTCCAGCCTATACTCTAATAGTGTGTTTTAAAATACCGAGATCGACATGTAAACGACTGTGGATAATCCGACACACCTCTCACTGATCAGGCGAGAGATGGCTATCATTCCAGTAGATTCCAGTAGGGGTGATTCCAGTAATGGGGTATGTCTACATGTCTTACTCTAGTATTCTCCTCCCAGCAAGTGAATCCAGAATTCTGACACAATGATTCAAGATGAGTCCAGCCAAAATATAATGATACCAGTAAATGATTCCAGTAAATGATTCCAGTAAGTGATTCCAGCAGGTGATTTCAGTAATAGAAGCCGGAAATGATGATACCAGTAATAGAGGCCAGAAAATAAATGTGTGTCGTATACATGAATCCAGTAATATCCACACGTGTTATAACAGAGAATCACATACAACTAACTAGAACTGAAATACAGTAATTGACAAAAATGAGAGAACTATCAGAGAATGTACTCGCCTGATAACCTGAACAGCTGATAAGTATAGGGGGTCCAACTGAAGCCACAGAGTCCTATTTAAAGCAACACAGGTTACAAGGTGTCTGGCTCCTAATTAGAACAGCACAAGTCACAACATGTCCAGAAGGGTAATTATAAAGCACTACAATACATTCTACATGAATCTAGGTCAAACTAGGCCAAAGTCAACCCTTGGTCAACTCTGGTCAACTGCACTAGTCAAACTAGGTCAAACTAGGTCATGTCCTAACCCAGTAAGTCTTACTAGGCCTAACCAAGACTATCCTAGCAAGCACACATCAATACAAGGCTATACAAGCCAACATACACCCAACTCTATATCAATTATTCAATACTCAAATAGACAAGAATTCACATTGGATATACACTAGGTAATCTATTACTTTAAGCTATATATGTTTACACATATATACACATGCATATATTGGTATTCACAATTAGGTCTATAATCATGGCATTTCAAATGGTTATATAAACTTATATATTACAACACAATATGCTAACATATATATATACATACATAGCTAAGTTAACTATATTCATAAATACTTATTTAAGAGGCTATGTGTGTGTATGTGAACATGGCAAAGGGGCAAGTGAGGGTTAAATGGGCATACATAGTGTATACATATCAAAGAGTGTCAAAGTGTAAGTGAACAATGTGTCAAATTTGATAGTGTCAACATAGTGTAAGGGGGTACATGAGGTAATATAGGATTTGTGTTAACATAGAACATTACATCTCATTAACTTGTATATTGTATACATTACATCTATTATTACATTACATTCATGCTTGCATTCATTCATCATTTATTATTCTCTTGCACCACTATATGCACCATACATTACATACTATGGAACCTACATATTCATTACAAGCCATACTTATACATGCTTATATTAGATAGGATACTTACACCTCATATATTATTTATTTAACCATTTACCATGCTTGTATTCTCTATTTAATTACATAATGTATATACATTAACATGGATTAAAATCAAATAGAACATTATATTACACACAAGGGTGCACAAAATGCATATGCCGAATAGTAACTCCTACTAATAATCAATACTGTACCATCTCAGCATGAATTAAAATTTAGGATTAAAGTATGTTATAGATCTATGTGTTAGCTTTCCGAAACTTTAAACGGATCGCGTTTTCGTTTCCGAAAACTCCCGAAATCGCGAAAACACCGAGAACGCGTTTGTCTTTCGTACAGATGACACTCAAATAATCTCAGAAAGTTACAGAAAGAATTAGGCTATTAATATATGTTTTTGGAAAGCTAACTTCAATACGCTTCTTTTAAAAAAACGGGAGATTAAACCGAGCTTTGAGCTAGAAGTTATGACATTTCTAAGTTAGGGCTGAAATTAAAAACGTGGATAAAAATCATGACAGATTTAGGTAGTTTGAGACAAAAGAACACAAGTATATAACATAGTATATCAAGAACTCACTCTCTATACTAATATGTATATATGAGACACTATAGAACACATCTCCAATACAAAAATATGAGATTAAACATGTAATAATTCATTCATACATAACAACAACGTGTGTCCAAATTTGGGATTTTCCCACATGGACACAACCACAACACAAAAGACACTCCTATGACCTCCAAATGGACACGAAATGGACACAAATGGAGATACAACTATGGGGTCATTCCTATGGGTTCAAAATAGACCTATATGCATGAGGAAATGAAAAGAAGAAGGGATTTATACCTCCCGGTAGATCGAATCAAAGAAAAGCCTTCCCGGAGCGACACCGACACGTAGAGATTCCAAAAGGACACGAACGAGCTCCGAATCCTCCCAAACTTGGGTAGCTTCCTCCTTGGCTAGAATGGAGAAGGAAAGAAGAAGATTTGGTGGTAAAATGGAATGATTTGGTGGAGAAATTGCTAGGGATTGCTCTCTAGGAATTTGGGGAAGAACAAGAGAGAGTGTGGATGAGAATAATGAAATAAACTTGAGCCTATCCTCTCCCAAAGTGGCTGGCCATATGGGGCTATTTGTCCTATTATGGTAAGGTCCAAAATGCCCCCACTAACCTATTCTATGAGTACTAGGAAAGGGCTAATTGGTTGGGGCTAAATTAGTCATTCTAAAGTCTCTAATTACACTAACCTTATCCATAATAATTAGTCTAACCTCTAACTAAAATATTTCTATCATATGGACTAAAATTAATATCATGTGGGCCATGTCTAACTAGTGTGTGGGTCCCACTAGAGTCAAACTATCCCGGGTCCCCGTTTCAAGTCGGATTGAGTTGAAATTCGAACCCGACTCAAATAACCCCAAAATAATATCATAAAAAAAATATCAAAATAATTCAAAGAGGTCAAATACAAAAATATCCTTAGGCCAAAAATGACATTAAAATATCATAATCACATGGTTAGGCTCTAGGTCAAACAGTCTCTAGGGTTTCACTAGCAAAACATCAAAACCACAAGTCATTGATTTAAATAATTTTAAAATAATTTAAAACCACCAAAAATTATATCATGAATTAAATATTATTATAAAAATAATTATAAACATGAAATTTTAAAATTACCCTTATTTGAAAACTGGGTGCTACAGCTGGTTGTCCCTTGGAGCCCCCAGACTAATACGGGAGTGGACGCTCAGGTGCAAAGCGCCAAGAGAACCAAAGCTTCTGGTGACAGATTCGAAGCCAGTCCGACACATTCAGCTACTTCTATCAAGATACCCAACCCTTGTCCAATAAAGCCAGCTTGGCTGGATTTCTGATGATATGGCTGAGGATTTGTGTGGTCTCGGGGGGTGCTGGTTCGATTGAGAGAATCAGCCGCAACCTGATCCTCCCTACTATCAATTTAGTTTACGGAGGCAGGCTAGCTCTACTCCCAGCCATGGTGTGCAGCATCCATCGGGGTCTTCGTATCTTTACGGCCAGAACCATAGCTCATGACATTACGAAGAATTTCTACCGTATTATGCTACCCTATTATTATCTGATGGGTGGCTGTTAATGCACTTCACTTCTCTGATGCGACCTGGCCCTGAGGGGAACGTGACGATTCACGATGCATTCATTTATCAATATCATGATATGCCTTGGACCTGTTTGACCATGTTCGAATATCGTGTTGTGCTCGTACGGGTGGACAGCTATTCCTTCTTTGTATCGGTCCTGCCTTTCACTGATGAGGAGATGAGGCATCTTTATCTTGATGGTAGTATCGCACCCCAGATTTTATCCGAGAAGATGTTCCGCTGGTTACAGAATATTCGTCATGCGCATCTGGTGTACCGCAATCGTAACGTTGCCTTCTTGGAACCTTGTTTGCCCAGCCTGTATTCTAGACAATTTGGGTATTGTCAATTGTTTTTAGACAACCCGAATCCCTGCTTGGGTTATGAGGGCAGCATCCTAGATGGTATTCGGGCCTAGCATTATTACAGTACTATTTGTACCTAGACCATCTTCTCTTTTCTTGATACCAGGGTTTAGTATGCATCTCGTACATGGCAGCCCTCTACCACGTCTTCGTGAATGGGCCTCCCCACAATTTCGATGCGAGTACAAGTTTTATAATCGGTACTAAGCTGGCGAAAAAGTGTGAGGAGTCCAAAAAGAACAGGGCAGGGAAGATGAAGGTCGTTGAAATCTCTGATTCCGATTCTACTGATAAAGAAAAGGAGGATGAGTACAACGATCTGTTGCCTCCTGCAAATACTCTGGTGACGCGCTTGCCTTCTCCTGTGAGTCCTTCGCTGAAGCGAAGTAAGTGCGAACCCTCTGTTGCTAATTGGCCTCGTTCTAAAAAATGGGTCGCATTTAAGAATCGAGGTTCTGACCTTGTGGGAGAGGGTAGTGATGCCGAAACCCTCCCGGAGGTAAGTTTCATTTCGACCGACTACCATGTTACTTCTAGTATTTTATCTTATTGTTTTCTCTCTTTCTTTCATGCAGGCTTTTCAAGACATAAACCCTCCAGAGCTAGGTGCTGCTTTCAAGACTTCTCCAGTTATGGGTACCCTGGTCGAAGAAGGCGCTAGTTTTATAGAATCAAATATCGAGGCTGCAGGGTCATGATTGGTCGCAACCGACCCAGCTTCACCTCCTTTTGGATTGACCGAGGATAGAATGACATATGTAGGTGATTCAGATGTTGCTGTAGAGGAGGATATGGGGGCAGTGGAAGGAATCATGACTGTCCAGAGCGAGTCGCGAACTCCACCGCCTTCCCATGGCAAGCTATGTCATATTCTTACCGACGAGGAGGTTCATTCGCTCCTTCTTCATATCCTTCGATTCAAGCTGATTATTGGTTGTTCTGGACCTACAGGCCCTGTCTCTCCACTAACGATAGTGGATATGATCGCGAAGGAGGGGATAACAGACAACGTCGGGGCAGACCTCCTATCGAAGCAAAAAAATGGACCTTCCCTCCTTCAAATCGAAAAGAACCCTGCTGAGCTGAGTTCAGAGCCCCTTATACCACCAACGGTAGAGGCGGTGGCTCCTATACCAGCATCGGTGGGTGAAGGGTTGGTTGAAGCTGCCTCTTTCCCGGAGACTGAACTTGCCGCTCTGCCTAGTCTTCAGCTTCTTCGGGTTGCGGAAGAGGAGATCACTGCTGTGCGGGTCTCATTGCTCAGAATTTGTTTTCCTTTTGACAGGATCAGCAAGCTCAAGTGTGCCTCCTTCCCAGATGCCTTCAACTTCCTTAGGTGCTATCCCTTCGACGCCGTCCTCTCTAGAGAATTTGGACGAATCATCAAGGGAAATAGTCGAGAGCTTTTATCGTCACTTGAAACAGGGGGTCGAGGCTGCTTTAAGGAGAGGGACTCCATTTGTCGTGGCCCACCACTGCGCCCAAGGCCAGATTTCCCTGCTGAAGATGCTTTCGGGTGGAGAAGGGGTGGCCGTCCTTCTGGAGCACAAGCTGGCAGAGGCTTATCGGTGCCTAATCCAGTTTCAGAAACTGTGGCAAGTCGATGTGTCTATCATGGTAGAGGAGGAGCGTACTTTCCTTGTATCAGCCATGGAAAAGATGAAGGCTGTTCAAGAGACGACCAAGCCCACCTTGGAGAAGGACCTCCAGAAGCTGTCTCTTAAGTATGACAAGCTGAGCCAGGAGGGAGAGATTTGCTTGACTCGTGAGGAGACCATCACTCGTGTTATGGCCGAAACTAACGAGCAGCTCCTCCAGCTCCAGGCTAGGCTAACATCTCTGGGACTAAGCTCCAAGCCACTCGTCAGAAGAGTGAGAAGATCTGGAAGGAGACTGATGAAGTCACACGAGCCTATGCTATTTTAGAAGGAGCACTGAAAAAATTAGAAGAAAATTGGCAGGCTCATGTGCATCTGGAAGACACCGAAAGGTTATCCCAGGAAGCTGAACGTCGAGTCAAACTGAGACTTGAGCGCTCAACTGCCTAGCTGGAGGGCATTCTTATCAAGTTGTGTGTTGCTGATAGTAGATTTTACTTCTCCTCTCCTCTCTTTTTCCCTTTTGTTCTTTTTTTTAGTGATGGAGCAGAATACATTCACTCTACTCTGAGGAGCTTGTAATAGCATTTTGATAAAGAATATCCCCTGGGGGAACTTTTTGTTGACCTATTGCCCTTTTGTGCATTTTTGAAAATACGAGCAAATATTTGAAAGATATGTTGTGGACCTACTACTCTTTGATATACCGATGGTACAAGTAATAGATTAGGATAATTTTTGTGGACTTATTACCATTTATGTGTACTAGCGATACGAGTACTGATAATAAGTTGAGGGAAGACCAACATATTTACTCAGAGGTAATGAGGACGTGGTAAATATGGGTCTGAAGTAGAGCCTCCCTACTCAGAGGTAATGAAGACGTGGTAGGAGTAGGCCAAATAGGGATACACAGAACAACTCAGAGGTGTTATCAACGTGGTAGTTCTATGTATTGGGTGATTTATCAGTGGTGGATGGGAAAACAACTCAGAGGTAATATAGACGTTGTTATTTTTCTCGTCGGGGAATTTTATGGACCTATTACCCTTTTTGTGCACTGATGGTGCGAGCAATAGATTCGGATAAGTTTTATGGACCTATTACCCTTCTGCACACTGGTGGTACGGGTAATAGATTTTGAAATAGAACCCAACAGGGGTGATATGGGCGTGATATAAGGTAGTCAAAATATCAAAGCGAAAGTTCAAAGGTATCAATATACATGACTTGTCACTCGTAGAGATACAATGCGAGTCCCCTCGGGGGGGAGAACAGAGTGTAAGTTCAGGGGTACCTGATGTATATAACTCGTCACTCTAGGTAGTATATGTTTTCTTTTTTTTTTTAATCAGTAGCCTCTTATTGATGAGATAAGGAACTCTGTCCATGGGGATTACATCATTGTAGAAGCATGAAAATACTAAAGGAAATGATTCATGCGGCCAGGAAAGATCCATGCGGCTCAGAGAACTCATGCGGCTCAGGGAATCATGCGGCATAAGGAGCTATGCGGCCAAAGGCATTCCATGCGGCTCAGAGGACACGTGGCCTGATAGTGCTCCCCTCCGACCCATGCTACATTAATTGCTATGATGGCTGACCCCTCTGAAAAGTTGACAGCCCTGACACAAAGGCAGGTAATTATGACTCTGTCATAATAATGAATCTCTAGGGAAGAGGAAAGAAATCTCTGACACAAATCCCCTGAGAGCCACAAAAAGGCTACGTGGCCTTGCCACGTGGGCATTCATATGCGGCTCGCTTCTCATGCGGCTCAGAATAAATCCTATGCGGCTCAGGCCATAGAAGCCTCATGCGGCTCGAGCAAAGGACTTCCCATGCGGCTCAGAGTGAATCCATCCTATGCGGCTCAGGCCATGAAAGCCTCATGCGGCTCGAGCGAGGACTTCTCATGCGGTTCAAGAGGATCATGTCTATGCGGCCCAGGCGGATATATACCTATGCGGCCCACAAGAATTATTCCTCTGTGGTTAGAGGACTCAAGTGAGGGCCACTGCCCACGCAGCCCTGACACGTGGGCTTAACCATATGCGGCTCACATTCATATGCGGCTCACATTCATATGCGGCTCACTAGTCATGCGGTCCAGATCCCCCAGCAGCTCCTAGGATACGTGTCCTAAACCGATTAATTTCTCAGATTTGCTGCCATTAAAGATTGGGTCAGATCCCAATAAATCTGGGACACGTGGCAGAAGAATAGATCTGATTTATTCGCAGATATCAGAAGATCAGTATAAGAAAGATTTATTTCAATCAGTATTAATTGCTCATGTGATTTGGTGTAATCTACACCTAATGGCCCAGATTCATCATAATCAGGATGAATGGCCTAGATTGACCAATCCCTAAGTCGCCGCCATCTCTCAAAGCTAATCATTAGCAACCCTAATGATCACATCCCACTATTATAAATAGCAAGGTGCTATTCCCTTGTAAAGATATACAATTTTAGAGAGAAAAATACGTATATACAGAGAGACTCCCCAATAGTCAGAGAAAAGAATACACAGAGAGAGAAGAGAGAGGCCAGAAGAGCAACAGAGGAGCAAGAAGAGCATTTCTTCGTCAACTGCCAACCATATTTTCACAAGGAGCCAAGGCTGCATACCAATCGTCCAAGGAGTAAGACAGGGCTGCCGTCGCCTTCCCGAGTCTCTATCGTCACCCCCTAGAATCTAAAATAAACAATTGTACTTAGACTGATGTACCAAGATTTTTGTCCCTAGGCTTTCTTTGTGCAAGCGAGTTTGTAACGTGAAGTAAAAGTTCGGTCCTCCGATAATTGTTCTGTTCTTTATATTTCATGGCAAATACGATGGCGACTCTGCTAGGGACTAACTTCTCCACAGCTGAGGAGTTGGTGACACAATCG
The DNA here is from genome assembly GCA_029216955.1 of Iris pallida. NCBI lineage: Eukaryota > Viridiplantae > Streptophyta > Magnoliopsida > Asparagales > Iridaceae > Iris > Iris pallida. The sequence goes on along the minus strand of JANAVB010044890.1, from coordinate 6,463 downwards.
GATACGGCCAAGCTTGGCTCCACTCAACAAAAGATGGTCGCCCGGTTCGACCAACAGGCGTTCGAAGAGATGCACTCCGACAAAAGCACTGGCCCGGTCCAGAAGCGAGCCCGCACAAAGAAGGCCCGTAAGGAGTGGAGACCCCGATCCTTCGTTCCTGCTGAAGCTCTCGCAGAGACACCCTCTGTTGTTCAAGACGGCGAGCAAGATTCCCCTGCAGCCCCACTTCAGATCATAGACAACTCTGCTGTCCCCAAGTCCGGCAGAAGAAAATACTATGATGCTGGACTTGCAGGGGCAAAGAGGAACTCTATAAGATCCGAGCCGCATAAGGTTATCAGCCGCAGGGAGAAAGCTCATGCGGCTACATCCTTCAGCCGCAAGGAGAAAGCTCATGCGGCTACATCCTTCAGCCGCAGGGAGAAAGCTCATGCGGCTACATCCTCCAGCCGCATGAAGAAAACTCATGCGGCCATATCTGTCAGCCGCATAGCTTATGCGGCTACAGTTGCCAACCACACGAATGAAACTCATGCGGCTGTGGGAGTCAATCGCTTGTAGAAAACCCATGCGGCCACAATTGCCAACCGCATGCGGCCAGCCTGTACGGTCGTGACTCCTAGCCGCACAAAAATAATTCGTCCGACAGCAGAAGACAACCGCATGCAGACAGCCTGTACGGTACCCAACTCTAGCCACATAGCGTCCGTTTTAACGCTTCTCTCGATCAGTCTTCGACCGTCTCTCATGCGGTCCTGATCCTAATGATTCTCTGGATGATAAGCCAGACTCTGTGGTACCCAACTTGGACTCCTCCTATTACGCACCCACAAGTGCTATAAGGAGGAAGTCTAGGGCAGCGCGGGCTCATTGGGCCCAGTCAGCTGTCCCAACCTCTGACTATCGGGGCGTCCCGTTGACTATCACACGGGCCTCGAATGGGAAGTTGTATACAACCGCTCGAGTCCAGCCCCCGGCGGCAAACAGACAAAGTGGTTCCTCTGACCTGCGGGAGGCGATCCTCCACAAACGCAAGGAAAGAGAAGGAGTGTCAGCGTGCAAAGAGTCCTCACTTGGACATCGCTGCACCCAAATCATCGTCAATTGCTGCTGCAACAACGCGGCAGTGACGGAAGATCGGCCGTCCGTCTTCCAAAGGCTACAGTACCCGAACTCAGAAGATGAGGCACCTCCTGTTGTCTCCTGCAATTCCGCTCAAAAAGTCCCCACCGAAGGAAGAAGGAAAAAGACGAGTATCTCCAGTCCCAAGATATCAACCACCACAGCTAAAAAACTATCGTCTAAACGGTTGTCCTCTACTGGTGTATTCCAACACACCCGTTCAAAGACAAATTTACTGCGATAGGAAATTCATCATCCACATCGCTGGGGGTTGAGGGAACTGGGGGTAGCACTCCTCCGAACATCTACAACAATCCGATGTTTCAAAGAACCGAGCCCGGACAAACAATTCTTCCATCAGGGGCAACAGACGCCGATGTCCCCGAGCACATTCATAACTCTCAAGACGAAGCAAGCTCTGGAGCTGGGGATATCGTTCCCTCCGAGTCCGAGCCCGAAGAGAACATTCCCACCTATCCCGATGACTTCTCGGTGCATGGGTACGATTCAGAGGGAACATCCTCCACCGTTCCTTCCATCCCTCCTCATGTAAGGACGGTCTTCATGACGGACAGCAATCAAGGTGGTTCCAATGATCGCCTGCACATCGACAATCTCGAAGCCATATTACTTGCTTTGGTCAAATCTGTAGACGAGATTAAAGCGGCCCTGCCCACCCTACAAGGAGGAACGCCTGGTCAAACAAGCACGGGCCCCGCGGTCAATATAGATTCAAACTCAGCGGCACCAAACCTGGGCAATAATCCTCCGGAAATAACAGCCCCTACCACGACAGATGAGACCCGAGAAGTAAGAAGAGAGGTCCAGAAGCTCCGAGCTATGTTCCATGCCCGAAAAAATGCTCAAGATCTCAGAATACGGCAACCATACCCAGCTGAATGGAGGGATGTTCCATTCTCACCAAGATATAAGCCGTTCAATATCAACCCGTATGATGGCAAAATCTCAGCAAGTCGGTACATCACTTACTTTGAAGTCACCACCGACCATCTGCCCCATGATGATGCGAACCTCACACGGTTATTCATCGGGGCATTGGAAGGAGTCGCCTTCGATTGGTACCGCAATCTACCGGACAACTGCATCCACTCCTTCGCCGGCTTCAAGCGCCTGTTCTTGGAACGATTCTACGAAGTAGGACAGGACGTCACTATGTCCACCCTCATGGACGTCGTCCAAGGGGAGAAAGAGTTGACAAGGAATTACATCGAGCGGTTCCGCCAGACCGCCATGAAGCTGCCTTCCGAAAATCCAGACTCCTCTTTGATTGAAATTTGCCAAAAGAGACTGCTTCCAACGATCAGTCTCTGGATGGGCGAAAGTCAATTCAAAGATTGGAAGGCGTTCATCATCAGTGCCACAAGCGCCGAAGAACGACTGAAGAAGGCTCGCCAACTGGGATTGCACATCTCAGAAGGAGAAAACAAGGGCAAGCGTCCCAACAACGATAATGGGGGTAACCCCTCCAACAATCGGGACAGCAAGGGAAAGCAGGCTATGGTGGCCGACACGGCCCAGAAGCTCGAGTCACAACAGCAGACAAACAATGGCCTCAGATCACTTACTCTTTCGAAGACGGCCACGTCAAGCCTATCTTGGACATGCTCATACAAGGAGGTAGAATTCAGCTTCCTCCACCAAGGCGGGAGCCTCGGCCGGCTGATTTGGAGAACCCAAAGTTCTGCCATTACCACCGTTATGTACACCACGCTACACATGACTGCTACCAACTAAAACGGTACATCCAAAGCCTCATCGATTCGAACGCTCTGGCCATCGACTTCGAAGAAGTAATCGTAGCAGCCAATATGGTGTCCGTACAATTTGGCAGCTTTCCTCCGACGGAGACTCAAGACGGGGTAATCCCGTCCCTCTGGCAACGATGGAGATTACCAATCTTCCACCTCCCCGAGAACAGGCTGCTGGTCTAGTACCTCTCACCACCTCACGAGGGGAGGTCATGTGGGTCCATCCAGAATTGGTGTCAGAAGTAACGGCCCACACCATCTCCCACTAACAAAAAGAGTAGAAAAATCAGGACCTGCCGCACAATCTCAGCAGACAACAAGGAAGCTACAGCCGTCGTCACGCGGTCCGGGGCGCAGTCCCAACCTGTGGTTGACAGCCCAGCGGAAAATCATCAACCTACTACAACTGATGCTCCGGGACCGGCTCAGCCTTCGACGACCGACAAGCCTAGGCTGAAGGAGACTCGCTTCGACAAATCCCTCCGAAAGGACGCAGCCCAAGGGCTAGAGAGGCCCTATAACTTTGACATCTCAGCACAATTGGCTAACACTCCGGCCAAATTATCACTATACGAACTCCTAAGGCTCTCCAAGGACGTTCGTATTGCATTGAGCGAAGCACTCCAAAATGCCGATGCTTATCTGGCTCAATCCAACCTCACCGGGGAGGACTCACCCATGGATCTCCAAGACAGTGCCTGTACGGGAGCAATGCCTAATATCGTCTTCACTCCGCAGGATATGCTCATCAAAACCAACCTACATGATCGCCCGCTATACTACACGGGATACATCGGCGACGTGATGGTGGAACGGATGCACATTGATCCTGGCTCTTCTATAAGCATCATCCCGAAGGGTCTGCTACATCATCTCCGCATCCCAATATATCGCCTGACACCTACAAGCACTGCCATCAGCGGTTTCAATTCGGGCAGGAGCTACCCTATTGGGAAGATTCGTCTGAAGTATCAAATTAGCGACCTCCAATCCGAAGTCACTTGCTACGTCATAGATGCAGACACTTCTTACAACATCCTCTTGGGGCGCCTATGGATACCCGATTATATGATCGTGCCTTCTATGCTACACCAGTGCTTCAAATACGTCGACAAACACGGCTTCGTGAAGACAGAATTTGCTGATATCGATCCCTTCAAAGGGGTCGAATCCTACTACTCAGACTCCTGCTTATACGAAAAGTCGAAGAGGTACTTTGATGAAGAAGACGCACAAGCTCATACCGAGACAGCCATGGGATCAGAAGGACCCCTGATGATCCACCTCCAAGCTCACAAATCGGGCAAGTCTGCACCCCTTACCGCCACTCTACTACGGAAGGACGCGATCAGCCTCTCGGCACAAGAAGAGCAGATGATAATCCGGCTGCCAAGGTCCGGCCAGGTGCCGAGACCCACAACAGGGCCACTGACAATCAGACTGCCGAGAGTCAGTCAACCCAAAACAGAGAAGCTCAATCCCTCCGATAGGCCACTGACGATACGCCTTCCCAAGAAGGGTCGTCACCCCCGACGCAGGGTCTGACACTTCTAGCGAACCGACCACTCCTCGCTCCACCTCGAGTACCAAACTAGGGGTTGCTAGTCTGCCAGCAACACCACGCTCAACTCCATCAACTGAACCACTGACAATCAAGCTTCCAAGGTCGTCCTCTCAGTCTTCATTTATGCAGGGGGTAGCCGAAGAGGAACCGGAGCTAGCCAAGTATATGGCTACCCACACCAATGTCCCCTCCGCTGACGATATAATCCCCCTAGAAAAGATACCTTACTTCATCAATAAAGGGTTATCTTTGAACTACACCGATCTCAATAAGCTATGTACAATGTATGCTATGGAACACGATATAGGCGCTCACCTACACACACAGGTGACAAATGTGTACACCGCGATCCAGCTTACTCCAGTAGAAGACGCTTACCGAATATTCGAGGGAGGAGATCATCCGATCATCTTCGGCCGAACGAACAACCCGCATCCCCTCACCATAGAAGAAGTCGACCTTGGGTCAGATGCCGGGAGACTGCCTCTGTATCTCTATAGCCCTCAATCCAAATATCTCATGCAGAAATATGGGTATAATCTGGAGATGACCCCAGGATTGAACTACGGCACTAGGCGATGATTACCTTTGAAGCCGCCAGTCTCGGCGGGCAAACTACGGAACTACTATAACAAAACTCGATACGGGTTAGGGTATGTAACGCCTACTACGACCCCTGAAAGTTCAGATGAAGAATACGACTGGCAGTCACATTCAACCGGATCACCAACTTCCGACTCAGATACCAGCATCAGAGATGTATTCAGACAAGTCATGTCAGTCAACATGGCATTCGTCGACGCTTACGAGGAAGACGAAGACATCCCCGAAATCCTCGAACTAGAGCCATGGGCCCAACAATTGGACGCACAATGGGAAAAGCGGTTCGAACTGAAAGAACCTCCTACTGAAGATGAGGTCATACAAGTGGATCTCGGCAGCAAATCTTCTTCAAAACCGATTTTCATCAGTAAAAGCCTAACTGACGAAGAACGGGAGTCGCTGTTAGAACTTGTCAGAGAGTACATTGATGTGTTCGCCTGGAGCTATGAAGACATGCCAGAGTTAAATCCTGACATCGCTCTTCACAAACTCAACATTCGACCAGATGCGAAGCCTGTCAAGCAACAACAGTGACGCTTCCGTCCAGGCATCATGGACGCGATCGAAGCCGAAGTCAACAAACTGATAGCTAGCGGCTTCATTCGTGAGGAGCAACATCCTGATTGGGTCGCCAACATAGTACCCGTCCTCAAGAAGAATGGAAAGATTCGAATCTGCATCGACTTCCGCAACCTGAACGAGGCGTGCCCCAAAGATGAATTCCCCCTTTCTATCACAGACATCATGATCGATAATACTTGCGGCTTCGAATGCATGTCATTCATGGATGGCTTTTCGGGGTACAACCAAATCAAAATGTCTCCTGACGACGAAAAGCATACATCATTCCGAACACCGATTGGCACGTACTGCTACATAGTCATGCCTTTCGATTTAAAGAATACTGGTACCACATATCAAAGAGCCATGAGCATCATCTTTAGAGACCACTTATGCAAGACGGTGGAGTGCTACGTTGACGATATAGCCGTTAAAAGCCGTAGCAAGGGAGACCATCTGCAGGATCTAAGGACAGTATTCGACCTAATACGAACGCACAATTTGAAGATGAACCCCACAAAGTCTTTTCTGGGCATATCCAGCGGAAGTTCTTAGGCTTCATCATCACTGCAAAGGGTATCCATGTAGACCCTGAGAAGACAAAAGCAATCATGGAGATGGGTCCCCCGAAAAATCTCGCGAACTTAGAGGCCTTCAAGGGAGGCTGGCTTACATCAGAAGGTACATTTCCAATCTCTTCGGGCGATGCCGACCATTCACGCACCTCATGAAGAAAGGAGTCTCATTCGTATGGGACGAGGAATGCCAGCATGCTTTTGACAGCATCAAAGAATATTTGTCAAATCCTCCGGTCTTGGTAGCTCCAGTCCTGGAAAACCATTCC